>ML257926.1:2510-31414 GCA_005239495.1 Nicotiana undulata | reverse complement strand
CCAAACACAACCCCCTTCCCCCCCCCCCCCCCCCCATGTCCTCCCACTTATCCCACTCCCCTAAAACTCTTCTTCTTCTTCTTCAACCCTTCTTCTTCCTTCTCCTAAACAAAAAGAACCCTTCTCTCTTCTCAAACCCAAGCACTCACACACGCCCAAGTTCTTGCTCACTCAGCCCCCAACACACTTCTCCACTTCTCACTCCCTTAACACCACATGTATGTGTTCTATGTACAACATTGGTTTTGTTATTTTATTTTTGTAGTTTTTCTTTTTCATTTGTTGAAAGTAGTAGTTTTTCTTCTTGTTTAGTAGACGTAATTATGGTGTATGTGTAGTACTTATGGGTGATGGTATTTGGGGGGTGTTTTATGTCTTGATTTGATTGGGTGAAGTTTGGAAAATTGTGAGGGTGATTGGGGTTTCAACTTGATTAATTGAGGGATCCGGTGAATAATGCCACCAAGTGTTTGTGTAAATGCCCCATTGAATGGAAGTATTGTGACCAATTGTAAGGTGAAGTCTGAGTAACCACAGTTGGGTCACCTGGTTGTGCTACGCTAATGATGTCCATATTGTAGGTACAATGGCACCCTCAAGGAAGCGTCAAGCCACCAGATCTTCATCCGGTAGACAAGCAGGTTCATCCTCCGGCAGACGAGCAAGAGGAGCCCCTGACACTAGGCCTTTCAATAGCAACAAGTTCGTATCTGCTAAGGCCCAGGACAGGTTTGCGGTAAAGGAATCAAAGGCGGCCATACCGGAATGGGGCATAGATACGGAATCACTCCGGCGCAACTGCCAAAAGATGTATGATGAGATGGTGAAAAGGCGATTAGATGTGTTCTTTGAGGAGCCCGATGAGGCTAATGCAATGATTGTGAGGGAATTCTACGCCAACTGTCCGGAGCACAAAAAACATGTGGTCACAGTGAGGAGGAAGCAAATGAACGCCTCTATGGAGGCCATTCGGACAATTTACCGGCTGTCACCCCCGTAGATATGTACAAGGACGGATATGAGGCATATGGTCGGCGCTATGCTCGGTGGGAAACGTTCCTCCCAACCATTTGTGTCCCGGGCGTAGCGATGAGGTGGTACAAGTACGGGAACAAATTTCACTCCTCAGCCCTCACTTTTGAAGCCAAGTGTTGGCTCCACCTGATCAACAACCACCTAATCCCTTCCCACAATACCTCGGAGGTGAACATCTCGTGGGTGTTTGCTATGGTGCTTCATGACGAGCCATAACTTTGACGTGGCCCAGTTCACACATGAGGAGATGTTCGTCCGCACTAAAATTCAGAGGTATGGCTTCTTCTTCCCATCTCTTGTCACTCGCTTGTGCCTTGCAACTGGGGTACCGGGAAACCTGGCGGTGGATGGAAGAGTGTGATGACCCAAAAGGTCATCCCGTGTATTTCTAGCTAAATCTGTGTTTTGAGGCCATGAAAGCCTCATTCTATCTCACCTCGAATTGCGTGCATAGCCGGGGCGTGTAGCCGGGAAGCTTTTATGTGAAAAATTGAGGAAATTAGCAATTTTGAATTAAAAATGTGAATAAAGTTGACTTTGGTCAATCTTTTTGGTAAACGGACTCGGACCTGTGATTTGACGGTCTCGGAGGGTCCGTAGGAAAATATGGGACTTGGGCGTATGCCCAGAATCGAATTCCGATGTCCCAAGTCCGAGAAATGAATTTTTAAAAGAAATTGTTTTCTAAAAAATATAAAAGTTTTTGAAAGTGAAATGTTATGTGAAACCTGTGGTATCGGGACCGTATTATGGTTCCGGAGCCTGGTACAAGTTCGATATGATTTATATGTGTTGTCTGTAAATTTTGGTAAGAAAGGGAATCCATTTGACGTGATTGAGACCTAAAATTCAAAAAGTGATGTTTAAAGAAGTTTTGAGAAATTTCATTGATTTTGAGGTTTAATTCGATTTTTATGATGTTATTTTAGTGATTTGATTACACGAATAAGTCCGCAGGATGTTTTCGAGGTTTTGTGCACATTTGGTTTGAAGTTCCGAGGGCTCGGGTGAGTTTCGGATAGGTCCCGGGGTGTTTTTAGGCTTAAAACATAGCTGTTGCAGGTCAGAGAAGTCAGATCTCTGAATCCGCCAGCGAGGTCCGCGGTCATTTTTGTGCGGTCCGCTGAAGGGCCTTTGCGACCGTGGTCGTTTTTGTGCGGTCCGTGGAAGGGCCTTTGCGCCCGCACTCGTTTTTGTGCGGTCCGCGGTGGGGGCCTGAGGGGGGGGGGGGATATTTAAACGGGATTCTCAGTTATTTTTCATTTTTCAAAACCCTAAAAACATAAGAGGCCATTTTTCAAACACTCTTTCTTCTCCAAAATATTAGTAAGTGATTTATAACTCATTTTCTCTACTCCTTAACTTCTTTTATAAGATTGTTGCTAAACAAAAGCAATTCTTTTTCACATTCAACCATGAGAGGGCAACTTGAGCAATCAAAGCTACGCCCTCTTCCACTGCTGACTATGAACAATTGAAAGCTAATGATTTCTACTTTACTANCACTTTTACCAGATATGGGTCCGGACGACCCAAGAGCCCGCCACTAGAACCCAACCCTTAAGAGGCTAAGGTCCAAGGGGCTACCGCAGGAAGTCAGCTTCACCTGTAACCTTAAGGAATACAGAAAGTTACCCGGAATTCCTAGCAAGGACTTTGCCTGCTATTCATTCCTAAATCCCTTTCACCCTTAACTAGCTAACTCGATGGGACGTCAACAGCGGGAATGCCAAATGCAAGACCTGGACCTGGTTCACGCAGTCAAGCAGCAAAGACCTCTTTCTCTTCGGGAGCTTTCGTAACGGCTATAAAGAATGGGTCTTTCCCCTCGTGAAAGGCTATTGGGATCGATCCCTTCAACCCTCCTTGGCGTGGAAGGTCGCAAGAGAAAAGAAAACTTTTCTTCTTAGCAGCTTTTTCAACCTACCCGAGGTAAGGAAGTAAAGCAACCAATAGCCTTTTTACCTACTATGCCTTTCACCGGGTGAGCAAAAAGTAGTTACCTTTAGCCCGGTCTTCCTTATTAATTATTGATAAGGCACAGGGGAAGCATCATCCTTATAAGACTGTTGCTAAACAAAAGCAATTCTTTTTCACATTCAACCATGAGAGGGCAACTTGAGCAATCAAAGCTACGCCCTCTTCCACTGCTGACTATGAACAGTTGACAGCTAATGATTTCTACTTTACTAAGCCAGTTCGGTAAGTTAAGGTCCATGCTTGAAACGAAAAAAAAGAGGAAGGGGAAGGGGTCGCCCAAAGCTGTGGAGATAAGGTGGAAGATAAAAAAGCTATATTTATAATAATAAAGAGAATCTATTCAAATTCATATTAGAAAATGGGATTATCAACTATACTTGACTGGAAAAACCAGCCAATCTACTCTCCTTTTTTTGGTCTCCCCCCTGTAACTTGATAAATCATAAGAGAAGAAGAAATCGTTGCGTAGAAAGTCTTGCTTACTATCTCCTCCATCTAAGTTATGTAAGAGGAAAAGAGCGAAAAGCTTACTTTTAGGTAGTGGCCTAAGCGCTATGAAGCTCCAATCATGCTACTCAGACTATATGCTTAACACATGCAAGTCAAACCTTGGTTTTCGGAGTTCGAAAGAGAAGGGGAAGAAGCGGGGTAGAGGAATTGGTCAACTCATCAGGCTCATGACCTGAAGATTGCAGGTTCGAATCCTGTCCCCGCCTAATCAGTGGAACATTGTTCACCGGGATAGAAGGCCGGTCCCAACCCGTCTACAAAATGGGGCTAGTGTTCAGTCTTGGTTGGTTCCACCTCTTTGCAGGGTGATGACACCAGTAGCTGTTACGCACAGATGACCATTTCTTAGACTATTGAATTCCAACTTAGAGCTCCTCTCCTTACAGTCAAGTGGCTTTCACTCCTTCTACTCTAAACTACTGTGTGCCTATTTTCCGCTTTTCACAGTCAAAGTCAAAGGTTTGTTGGTGGCAAGATCGGCATGCCTTCTAGTTGTAGTTGACTTTAAGCGCACCTGAACTACCCATAGTCGTCTATTTACGGGCTTGCACTCAATAGTCAATCAATTCGTTTTTCCGCTTTCTATCGCACGCTTCAACTATTTGTTTATATAGTGTGTGAAGTCTAACTAATGGAAAGTGCCTATGAATTAGTTCCAAGAAAGCGGCCGTTCACGTCAGGAATAGAGGCCGTTAAGGATGTACTTGCTTTTCCTTTTTTTTGTCGAGATTGGGTTGGTGTTCAGTGTACCGCTTGTGACGCCTATGCTTTGCAAGTAATTCACTTCTGACCCCGTGTTCGATAGCCCGACCGTAGCGATGTTAATTGTGGTTATATTCATAAGTACAAGATTTCATCCTAGAATCTAGGGTTTTCATGGTGGAATTGGGAATTTTGGGTAAAACCTAAGAATATTGAAATTTGGGGATTTAGACCTCAAATTGAGGCCGGATTCCAAAACCATTTATATATCCGGGCTCGAGGGAGAATGGGTAATCGGGTTTTGGTCCGAATTTCGGATTTGGACCGAGCGCGGACCGAGCGGGCCCGGGTTCGATTTTTGACTTTTTGGGGAAAACTTTAGAAAACTCATTTCCATGCATTAGAATTGATTCATTTAGCATTTATTAATATAATTAAGTAACTTGTGGCTAGATACGAAGTTGGTGGTGGAATCAAGAGGTAAAGCGGTAGTTGAGGTTTGAATTGTGTTCTTGGCATCGAGGTAAGTGTTTGGCCTAACCTTAGCTTGAAGGAATAGGTGTTGAGTCTTATTTGCTACGTGTTTATTCCATGTTCAACGTATAGGTGAGGTGACGAGTACCTATATGTTGTTGTCAAGCATGCCCGTGAGTCGGTTTTATTATATATGTGTTTTTTTCGATATTCACTATGTTATGAAGCAAATTCCACTTTGGAGGTTAATCAATTGATGGAAATTCTTGGTTGTGAACACTGTGGATTATTTGTTCGGTTGAGGATTATTTTGTTAAGTTGTACACTTGAGTGAGATTGGTTATAGATGTGTCCCTTGCCGGGACGGTATTGTTTCTGTTGTTGTTCCCTTGCCGGGATGTTGTGATTTATGATCTATGTTATTGATTTTCCTTGCCAAACTGTTGTACTTGATATTGTTTGGGTGAGGAAGAGTTTATAGCACGAATGGTGATGCTGTGTATTTATTTACTGTTTTGGTGAGGATGAGAGTAAAAGCACGAAGAGTGATGCCGTGCCATGATTTGATATTTAAAAGCACGAAGGATAACGTCGTGCCGTTTTATTTATTCATTGCATTGTGAGGATGAGAGTAAAAGCACGAAGGGTGATGTCGTGTACTTGTTTGCTCTGTGTTGTTATTTCCTGTTGATATTTGTTGTTTATATTGTTGCCTTGCTCTGTTATTCAGTATTGTTTTCCCCTTGTTCCCCAGCATATTTCCCCCGTTTTTATATACTTAACTGTTTATTTCCTGTCGTTATTTCTGTTATATATTATTGAATTGCATAGGTGTTTATCATTTGTCGTGTCCTAGCCTCGTCACTACTTCGCCGAGGTTAGGCTCGGCAATTACTCAGTACATGGGGTCGGTTGTACTGATACTACACTCTTTGCTCTTTTGCACAGATCCCAGTACCGGACCCTTTGGACACTAGCGCGAGGAGGCTTTCTTCAGTCCACCCGGAGACACTGAGGTAGACTTGCAGGCGGCCGCAGGCCTTGGCGTCCCCTTCCACTTCCTCTATTTTCTGTTTTAGTATTCCAAAACAGACGTATTTATTTCTTTCAGACTATTTTGTGTACTATTCTTAGACGGTCCGTGAGTTGTGACTCCAAAGATCCGGGTTGGCTAATTCAAGTGTTTTGTTAAGTTTTAGGGTTTAGCTATGTAATCCCTTATTCTGTTCTTATTTTAAGCTGCTTTTTATGGAAAGTTGATTTTTACTAGTTATCATTTAATAGTAAACTTTTTTAAATAACATGATTAAACACGTTGGCTTGTCTAGCGGGTTCAACGTTAGACGCCATCACGGTCCCGATGGTGGGAATTTCGGGTCGTGACACAGAGTGCCACCGGCGTACGCATTCAGAGCTTAAAGGGTGACCACTGGAAAGGATGCGGTGTCAGACATTGATGATGATGAGGAGAATGATTCTGATAAGGAAGATGAAGAGGAGGAGAAAGAAAATGAGGAGGAGCAACAAAATGTGGAGGAGGATCAGCCCACTCAGGAGCAGGCTGCAGATGTTGGAGGCCCATCTAGGGCCAGTCGGGGAAAGAGAATGGAGCATTTGGAGTAGGAGATGGCTGGATTACGGACCTCAGTGACTGACTTGGGGTCAAGAGTTGACGCAATGGCTGCCCAACAAGTGAAATCAGAGAAGAAGATTATGGGCTGGCTGCGTGCCCTAGGTCGTGCTTGTCACCTGGACCCAGGGACTATCTCCGACCATGATTGAGCTTTCAGGGAAGTCCCCTTACCTCTCTTTGTTTATTTTAATTGCCATGGGGACATGCCCTCATATTAAGTGTGGGGTGGGGGAAGGATTCCCTGTTCATGTATATATGTTGAAAAAATTGTTAGCTGTGTTCCTTATTGTTTCTTGTGAGTTTGTTTTTGGTTTTGTTTGTCTCGTTGTAAATAAGTTTGTAATTATTTAAAAGCGCCTTGGATCGACGACGGATCCCTTTTGGCGAGGTTCTTGAAGTTCCAAGTCGACCAATCTAAAAAAAACATATATAGTGGACTCTTCCTGATGACGGATCTCTTAGGCAGTTTTCTTGAGGGAAATGAGTCTAAAGAAAACACCAAAAAGATATTTTTTTAGGTAGTGTAGCAGCTCCCCCTTGGTTTTTCTTTTGACCGCGGTTCTTTTCCAAGGGTTTTTCTTGAACCAAGTGTAGTTAATTTTTTCTTCTTTTAGTTTTTTTGTTGTTTATTAGGAGTTTATGGGCGATGATCTAAAATAGGGAAAGAACTCCTTAGTGTTTTTACACCTGAACTAAATTGACACTAGAGTGTGACGCTTAGGCTCAGTTGTTGACTCTCATAGAGTGCCTTAAATTTGCATGTTGAAACTGACTTGAGCACTCAACGAGAGTGTCTTGATAAGCCAATCTGGAGTGAGTCATGTGCCATTTGTGTGTGAGGTCTTGCATGGTATTCTATGTCCATATTCGAAGCCTAGAACTTGCCCTGTGTGTTTGGAAAACGAAGTAATAGCTCCGTTCAGTCTTAGAAGTGATATAGGCAGTTCTTTGTTAAGCCAGTTATAAAGTGTACCCACCTGATTATAAATTACCATAGTTAACCCCTTTGAGCCTATAAGCTTGTTTCTTCGGCCACCACATTACAAACCTTACCCAATTGTTTGAATGGCCCGTCTGTTTGAACCCTTTACCTCCCATGAGCACTTGTATTGATAGAGAATATATAAAAGTCAAAGTATATGGTGGTGGTTTGGTTTTTGAGTGGAATCAAAGAAATAGAAGGAAATGTGCAAAAGTGTGAAAAATGAAAGAATAAGCGCCACTTGAAAAGAAAAAAAAGAGAAAAAAGAGAGAAAGGACAATGAATAAATGCAGTCCTTAATAAGTGGTGATTCAATAAAATTGCACCTAAGGGAGTTTGGGGGTAATCTAAAGAAAAGTGGGGTGGAATGTTTGGCCTGGCATAAGTTTGAGCTGAAAACGAAAGTAATTGTATTAAAAGTGCTTAGGGAGGTTAGTCACTATATCTAAATATATCCTACCCGTCCTTTAGCCTACATTACAACCAAATGAAGTCCTAATTTATCTTAGACTGAATGGGCTCGATTAGTAGAGTAGTACACTACGGGCAAGCCTATGGTGCATTTTTGTGGCATATGAATGTTCTTTCGGAGAGTGAGCGAATTCTTTCTATTTGAGTTCCTAATTGTTCTGAATGTTAATTTTGTGGAACTACTCTCTTGTGTGATGTGAGAGAACTTGATTCATGACGGAAAGGTAAGTATTGACTTCTGTGTAGAGTAAATTGAGGAAGTAAGAATATTGCATGGCACGTAAGAGTCGACTCTTGAGGCATAAATGTTTCATTGCTAGACACAAATCTTGTGGTATGTTCATGGTGTGACACGTTAGGAAAATGCTTAATGAGAAGACGTCTGTGGAGTATGGTGGATTGCTCGAGGACTAGCAATGATTTAAGTATGGGGTGTTGATAATAGGCTAGATCCACGTAGTTTAGCGCATATTTATACCCCAACTTGATGATGCTTCACTGTCTTAGGAATGGTAAATAATGTTAAAATGGCTCTAATTGTGGATTTTATGTTTCACAGGAGAAAAGTGTGCGTATGAGGACCTAGGATGGTGTTTGGAGTCAAATTGAATAAGAAAGGGCCCTTGGAGTTTTTAGCGTGTGAAAAGAAAGAAGAAAATTGTTGAGGCAGACTACTAGTCCACTAGCGCGTTCACTAGCGCGGCGGCGCTAGTTCAGTTCCTAGAGGCAGAATGAAACCCCATTAGCGCGGCCTTAGCACGCCCACTAGCGTGACCGTGCTAGACCAGCGATCCAAGACAGAACACTTGCCCATTAGCGCGCCGACTAACGCGACCGCGCTAGTCCAGTTCACACACGTTATTTTCTGGGGTAAAATTGGAAGCTTGGGACAATTCCACCTAACCTATATAAGGTTCAGATCGCCCAAGAGAGAGGATTATCAAGGTTTAGAGTCTTGTTTAAGGAAAACAAAGGCAAGAGGCAAGGAGGGCAATTGGGCATCAAATCTCATCTCTCTTCCTTGTATTTTTATCATTGTTGATAAATTCTTCAATGGATATTTTCAATACAATTATGAGTAGCTGATTTATTTAGTCTAAGGTTTTGGTGAACCCTGTTAAGGATGAACATCTTGTTATATTAATATAGTTTGCTTGGTTTTAATCTCTATTTGTTCAACTAAGTTCATATTGCAGTTGATTGAAGGGCCCTCAATTAGCTGTGCCTATTTAGTATGTATCTACTCGGGAGAGAGTGCATATTTAGGTAGTTGTTGAACAACACCACTCCCAAAGTATAGGAGGGATCCATAACCGGGGGTTTAAAGGTTGAATTATGGATAACGATACCTTGGGTGCAATCTGAAGTGAGCTATAATAAAATCTAGCTAGCGTAACTCGGGAGAGTGCGTTTAGTAAATTGTCGTAATTACTCGGGAGAGATTTACGATAACAAGAGTGCTCATGATTGATGGATATAATTAGGCCAAACTATATGAAATATACAAGAAGGGATTCCATCAACAGGGGAAACCATAACCTTAGATCTTTCTCGCATTTGTTTACAATCTAGCAACAATTATCTTCTAATTTAATCAATTACATTCAGTTTTAGTTAGTAGAAACACCAACTGTTATTCATAATCTTTGGGAAGTTGATTACGAAGAATCGAGTGAGTCTAACAACGATAATTGATAGGTTAATTCCATGTGGGATTCGACTCTGGGCGAAATACTCAGATTATATTTGCAACGTCCGCGTAGTCTTTTTATAAAGCATAGTTGGGCGTGATCAATGGGTTACTAGTCACTCATAACAATGCACTGGTATATCTTTACTTATACATGACACTAACGTGAAGCGAGTATTGATTGATCTAGGTAGTACAATGAATATTATTTTATTAAGAGTTGTGGAGATGCTAATGGGAGACCACGTAATTCCAAAAACACGTTCTCTATGCGGATTCGATAACTCTACTGTTATAAGAAAGGGAGAAATTGAGTTAAGTACTTATGCAGAAGGCGTCATCAAAGAAACAAAATTTCAAGTTACTGATACGGACATGGACTATAATTATGGGAAGGCCATGGATTCATGACATGGACGATGTACCGTCCAATCTACACCAAGTTATCAAATTCCCTTCAAAATGGGGAATTTAACAGATTCGAGGTGATCAACAAATTTTGAGAAATATCAATTCAGTGATACATTCGAATAAAAAAGAAGTGGAAGAAGAACTAACAAACACGGGAACAGATCAAACAGATATGGGAACAAATAATAAAGATACGGTGAATCAAATCACAACGGTGGATGCATCAAAACATACAAACATAGACTACATGCCTGATGTTATTCAAGAACCAGAAGAAAATGAAAACATAAAGACAATTACCGAGGAGCTCGAAGTTGTTCCTTTGTTCGAAAATAGGCCAGAACAAAGAATCCACATTGGATCACGGCTAAACTCGGTCAGAAGAGGTTAATTAGTTGAATATTTAAAATCTAATTCAGATTGTTTTGCTTGGTCCCGTTTAGATATGACAGGTATACCCCCAGAGGTGATGACTCATAAATTGAATGAAGACCCATCAATCATATCTATCAAACAAAATAAAAGGAAGCAGGGATCATTCAAAAATCAAGTGATCGATGAAGAGGTACAAAAACTCTTGAAAATTTGTTCAATACGCGAGGTAAAATATCCCAATTGGTTAGCAAATACTGTAGTAGTACCTAAAAAGAACGGTAAATGGAGAGTTTGTGTAAATTACACTGATTTAAACAAAGCATGTCCGAAGGATTCATTTCCTTTACCGCACATAGATCAAATGATTGATGCTACTGCAGGCCACAAATTATTAAGCTTTCTAGATGCATATTCTAGTTACAATCAGATAAAAATGGATCCCTCAGACGAGGAAAAAACTTCCTTTATTACAAACAGGGGGATTTACTATTACAAAGGTATGCCTTTTGGCTTGAAAAATGCTGGAGCCACGTACCAAAGGCCGGTGACCAAGATGTTCCAGGAACATCTGGGGAAGACAGTGGAGGTATACATTGATGACATGCTGGTGAAGTCAACACAAGGTGAAGACCATTTCCAACATCTTTCAGCTACATTCGAGATCCTCCGCAGGTATAATATGAAACTAAATCCAGAGAAGTGCGCCTTTGGTGTCGAATTAGGTAAATTTTTGGGTTTTCTCGTATCAAATAGAGGCATCGAAGTAAATCCTGCTCAAATTAAAGCTATTGAAGAAATACCTGATATACTCACAAGTAAAAAAGAGGTTTAGAGGCTGACATGTAGGATCGCGGGTTTAGGAAGATTCATTTCAAGATCTTCAGAGAAGAGTTTTAAATTCTTCTGAGTATTAAAGAAGCAGAATCAATTCGAATTGACTGAAGAATGTCAGCAAGCCCTCAACAACTTGAAGGCTTACCTATCAAATACTCCCCTATTATCCAAACCAAAGGAAGGGGAGAGGTTGTATATCTATCTTGTTGTTGCAGAAGTAGATGTAAGTGCAGTCCTAGTAAGGGAATATAAAGGTAAGCAATCTCCTATTTACTATGTAAGTAAATCCCTATTGGATGCTGAAACTAGATATACCTATCTAGAAAAACTAGCTTTGGCTCTAGTCATGGCAGCTAGGAAATTGAGACCATATTTTCAGTGTCATCCAATTTCTGTTGTAACTTCATATTCTTTAAGAAACATCCTGCATAAACAGGAACAACCATGAAGATTGGCTAAATGGGCTATAGAACTAAGCGAATATGACATTGTCTATCAACCTAGGACAATAATAAAGTCTCAGGTCTTAGCTGATTTTGTCGCAAATTTTAATACCAATATAACTCCTGAAGTAGAAAAGGAATTACAGATTTTTACTGGAGCTAATCCAGGAACATGGACTTTATTTACTGATGGTTCTTCTACTGTTAAAGGAGTCGATTTAGGAATTGTCTTGATACCACCTTCGGGTGAAAAGATAAGGCAAGCTATTAAATGTTATCCTATTACTAACAATGAAGCAGAGTATGAAGCTGTCATTGCAGGACTTGAATTAGCACGAGAACTCTCGATAGAGTAAATCGTGATCAAGAGTGATTGTCAACTAGTGGTGAATCAAATGCAGGGGACTTACACCGCTAAAGAAACTCGAATGCAACAATATTTGGAAAAGGCACGGGACCTAGTGAGGCAATTCCAATCATGGAAGATCGTGCAAATACCTAGAGAATAAAATGCAGAAGCGGATGCGTTAGCTAACCTCACGTTAGTAACAGATGTAACGAGTGAAGAAAATACTATTGTAATACATTTATTTCATTCAGCAATCGACCAGGACAATCATGAGGTAACGTTAAATAATTTAACCTGGGATTGGAGAAACGAAATTGTAAATTTCTTGCAGTATGGCACCGTGCCTGAAGATAAGAAAGAAGCTCAAGCACTTCGACGAAAAGCTACACGATATTGTCTAGTTTGTGACACTTTATCTCGAAAAATGTTTGATGGTCCTTTAGCAAGATGCCTCGGACCTAATGAAACTGAGTACGTGATGAAAGAAACACACGAAGGATGTTGCAAAAATCACGCAGGTGGAAGGTCTCTAGTTAAGACTCTAATCAGAGTCGGGTACTATTGGCCTTAGATGGATGAAGATGCTGAAAATTTCGTATCTAAATGCGATAAATGCCAGCGTTATGCTAATAACATGCATCGATCCACAGAATTATTACATCCGGTTATATCCCCTTAGCCATTTATGAAGTAGGGGATGGATATAGTAGGACCTCTACCCCAAGCCAAAGGAAAGGTACGGTTCTTACTTGTATTAATAAATTATTTTTCAAAATGGGTAGAAACAAGTGCTTTTAAACAGATACGAGAAAAAGAGGTGAAGAGATTCATTTGGCGAAATATCATATGTCGCTTTGGGGTCCCAGAGGAGATAGTATGTAATAATGACCCACAGTTCATAGGCTCACAAATCACGGAATTCTTATGGAAAATCAAACGAATCACCTCTTCACCGTATCATCCCGTGGCTAATGGACAAGCTGAGTCAACAAATAATATTATCATCAACAATTTGAAGAAACAATTGGAAAAGTCAAAAGGAAATTGGCCTGAAGAGCTACCAGGAGTATTATGGGCTTATAGAACTACAACAAAAATAGCCACGGGAGAAACTCCATTCGCACTTGTCTACGGTTTAGAGGCCCTAATACCAGTTGAAATTGGTTAACCAAGCACGAGATTCAATTAGCAACAGAAGAGTCAAACAATGACGAGTTAAGAAAAAAGCTGGATTTACTTGAGCAAAGGACAGAAGCCGCTTTAATTCACATGGCAGCTCAAAAGAAAATTATAGAGCGGTATTACAACAGAAAAGCTCACCTCAGATATTTTAAAATTGGGGACTTTGTCCTTAAAAAAGTTTTTCAGTCAACAAAGGAGGCTGGAGCAGGAAAGCTAAACCCTAATTGGGAAGGGCCCTATAAAGTGTGCGGTATTGCTGGAAAAGGTGCTTATGAGTTGGAAACCATGGATGGCAGAATCTTACCAACAAGTTGGAATGCTGTTCATTTAAAGAAGTACTATTTCTAAGCAAAAGGAGTACACACGGTCAGGTATCATTACATACTATTTTATTTAGTACAGTTAAAATTATACTAACAATTTTAGATGATAGGCAAAAAGTTAACCCATACCAAATGATGATATTAGACATGAATAGACACGAGGAAGTAACTTAATTCCCGGTCTAGGGTTACAACCTTTCTGATGAAAATTTCAAAGGGTTAAGCAGTCATCATCTATATGTACCTTCGAGTCCATATGTTTTTCCTTTTCAGGAAAAGGACCATAAGGAAGGAATATTCAAGTGCTCGAGATTTTATTCTTCAAAGCTCAAACACTTGGGGGACTATACAATATAGTAGGCAAAGAAGACTAAAAAAGAGTCAGAACTCAAGCCTAAAGATCTATGTTACCCAATAAATCAAAAGTTACGAGCGAAGTCAAAGAGCCAAAAATTTAGCCTGATTCAGTAACCTACAAAAACATGCTCGTGAATGTAAACGAATGTTTAGGTCAAAGGAAAAATTTAGCTACGGGTTGAAATTTGTACCCTTGTATTTATTCAAATCTATTGTAAAAGAAAACAGTTACGAAAAAGTTATAGACGATACTTGAACACATGTCTATTACGAAAGTTCAAATAATGCAAAAACTTTCTTCTAAACATTACTCAAAGGAACATGTGAATTCCTATTTCTTTTTTGTATATTTACACCATTATGAAGTTGAGACGTCTTCTTCATCAAGTGTCGTTTATAAAATGTCCCTCTTTTATAGATCGTGTTATTTTGAAAAGACACAAAAAATCAAAAGCAGTTTTATGCAAACACTTAGAGTAAAACAGAAACTCAAAAAACACAATTGAGCCAAAAAATTTAAACATTAATATTAAACGATGGTTGAAATTAAGTACGGACTTAGTCCAAACCTAACTTATTTATACAAAATTGCCCCAAAATTGTCCTGGGGACTTCCCAAAAAACTTTACCCCCAAATAGGACCAGGGGTAAGACCACCAATTGATTCTCCAAGTAAAAAAAAAAAGAAGAGAGGTAACTAGCACTTTCACTTTTCACTGGGGGGATTAACTTCATAAGCAGAAGGAACAACTTGAGATGGCGAGGGTTGAGCAACAACTTCACCAGGTACAACTTCATAACCTATGGGAACCTCTACCTCAGGTCATGAGAAACTTTGACTTTTCCGAGCCCGTTCAATAGTCTCTTTAGTTTTAGCAATTTCAGCTTTCAAGTCAAAGATTTCCTGGCCTGCTTCCGTTAATGTATCAAGACGGGTATTCAAGTAAGCCCAACTCACATCAACGACTTCTTTATCCTCGAGAGCTTCATAATACTTCTCCCATTGATCAACTTTTGCTCTCAACTCATCCCTTTCAATCAAAGCAGTATCATAGGAAGCTTGCAAAGAGGTAAGGGATCTCTCGAAAAACTGAACCTTGTTAGAGGATTCACGGAGGTCTTTTTGGGTTTGAGTGAGCGATTGGACGAGTTTTCCAGCATAAGCCTCCTTCTGGTTTAGCAAGTCCTTTAAGCTTCTTATTTCCTCAGAAGCAAGGGAGAGTTGTTCCGCAAATGAAGATTCAAAGAGATTTTTGTCCTTGCCTGCTTGATTCGATGAAGCCTTCTCAATGTCTAACTCTGCTGCTATCACTCTTACCTGCTGCTCTAAGGTACATTTTTCCTCCTCTACTACTTCCATGTCAAGTTGAAGGCTCTCAAACTGTTCCTTCCAGTTATTTGCCTCGGTATGATAGTCATTCATCAACTGCTCCGTATGCATAATCCTTTTCATCATCTCTGTGCCAATGAGATTGATCTACAAAAAAGGAAAATTAGATACGGTAAAGGCTAATTTTTTTTAAAAAAAAGCTACATAAAGTGTAACTTCAAAGATGAATGTAAAATATCATTCATCCATGTTAGGGAGCTATGACTTTCTAACTTTGACTTTTCAACCGGGCCGATCAACAACTTCAACCATACATCTGCTTGTCCTGGTTTCTTCAAGAGACTACCTTCCGCAGGAACCTCGATCATAACTTGATTCATCACCCCACTACTAGAAGACCCTACTTCAACATTAGAAGGCATGGTAGTAGGGGTAGATGAAGGAGCCATGGGTGGCACAAATGGGGTAACAAAAGCGGCAACATGCACGGTAAACTGATGTTCCACTGGAGCAGATGGGGGAAAGATAGCAAGAGGCGCTTCATCGGAAATTGAGCCAAAACCTTGATTGAATAATTGTTCAACCGAATCATTGGTTACAATAGGAGTTTCTTCCTCAGAGTACACATGAGTAGTATTATCAGGCTCAGGCATGGGAGATGGATCAGTAAGGGGAGCAGACACGTTATCAGACACGACTTTTCTTCTTGCTCGTGGCCTATGTATCAACGAGCCTTCCTCCTGCTCCTCTTCATCTTCTACGGCTTGGGTCCGATCCACCTTTACTTTTGATGATGAAGAGCCTAAGATGATTTATTGAGCCTTGGACAAAGAGAGATTTGAAGAAGTTATAGCAGCAGCAGTGATACCACGGACGAGAAACCCTAATAAACAAAACGGGATCAGTGAAGTTTGAAAGAGAGTGAAAAAGAAACGTAAAAAAGAAAAAAACTTACCATGGGCTTTTACTTTCCAACCAAACCGAGCAGAAAGGTATTTCCACGACCTTTCTTCCATTGGAGCAATTGACAACAATTTTTATACCCAACCACGAAAATCGGGAATCTCCTCAACAGTTCCCATGGTTGCTGAAAAAGGACAAAAACAGTCACGACACTGGGCATTTATCAACATAAGGAAAGAAGTAAGTAAACAAAACTTACGTGAAAAGTTCCACTTCTCAGGGAAGGGCATATTTTCTTCACCTACTAATCCACTTGTAGGGGCAGCAACAAACCTGGTATACAATCCTCGGTCTTTATCATCATCAGGGATGACTAAAACTCTCTTACTCCTAGCCACGAGAGTAAAAAGCCCTTGGCGGAATAACTTGGGAGAGTAAAGATGGATCACGTGGTAAAAGGTAAAAGGAAGTGAAGCCATGTTAGTCAAATACTTAAGGCATACTACTGCCCTCCAGATGATAGGACCGATTTGTCACAGACACACGTTAAAAATCGACAAAACTCTATAATGACTGGATCGATAGGAGGCTTGAAACCTAAAGTAAAGGGATAAGTGTATACA
This sequence comes from Nicotiana undulata, assembly GCA_005239495.1. Lineage (NCBI taxonomy): Eukaryota > Viridiplantae > Streptophyta > Magnoliopsida > Solanales > Solanaceae > Nicotiana > Nicotiana undulata. Next base: position 14,807 of record ML257926.1, on the reverse strand, counting down.
AAAGAAAAACCAGCTTTGTAAGAAATTATCCATTGATTTTCATTGGGGACCAAGACCGGGAAATCAAATTTCCAACAACAGTCTCTGTGCACAAGAGAAATTAAACCCTCAGTGATTTGAGTAGGGTAAAGATCAGCGAGATCATGAGATGTCGTGGAAGTAACCTAGTTTTTTATGGCCTCACTATCATTTACAAAGGAAAATTCAACGGGTACGATTTCATCTACCTTTGGTTCACGAAGCAGTTCACTAGATTCTCTACTCTTAGAAGAAGATCTGTGAGAAGAAAAAGCTCTAGCCCTAGAAGAAGATGGAGTAACATTATCCCAAGAAGTTGGTGGGGGAGTGATGTTACGTTGAGAGGAAGATCCTCTAGAAGGTGTTGAACTTAAACTTCTTTAATCTACCACCCCTCCTACTCCGAATTAGAATAGAAGAAGGAGTTAGTTCATCTACTATTATGACTTTATTGGGGTCTTGGTTTGAAGAAGACATAGTTGCATGAGAGAAGAATTTCCTAGTAATAAAAGGAAGATAGATGAATTTTGTAGAAGCAAAGGCACAAGGGGTATTATATACAAAGGCAACCGTCAAAAAATGGCAAACAACGATGTGAATGTCATTATTGAAACTGTCACTTCGTGACTGATGCAGCCGCAAAAAGCCCTAAAATATGCTGAGGAATTGCAGAGCCAACCCGAGATTGCCACATGGCACGTGCATTTAATGTAAGTGACAAGAGACGTATAAGTTCAGAGTCAGGTTCAGTGGCAAGAGTTAAACGGCGGCAAAATATTTCCACCATAAATAAGTATCCACATACCGAATATTTAATTGATAAATAAATGATAAGTGGGGGGACTATATGTATTGGTAAAAAAATAGATATTACACGTGTAATATATTAAACGACGAAGCAAGCTACGTGGAGCAATGGAACAACTACAACTGGATGAGAGTTTGGAAAGAGATACAGAACAAAGAGATACGGGATAAAAATCTACGAGGTAATTAGAAGCGGGCGCTCCAATCTATTTGAGCAGTTGAAGAGGCATGGTCAAAATGAACTAGGGCTGAAAAGAGGGCAGATTCATAGATCTTCAATCAATGAGTTAAACGTTATAGAATCTTCACGCAACAATTACGATTATCTATTGCAACGTTTCATTAATGATATAAATATTCATTAATGCTCAATCATAAAGAGGAGTAGACGTTATATTAAGAAATTCCTTATAAAAGGGAATATGATCCCACTTGTATAGACACATTATGATCATTACTGAAATATACTTTACATTATTGAGCTCTTATTATTTACCTATTTTAAAGTTCTTATTTCCATCATTGTATTAGTTAATTCTCTTGATTATTAGAATCCCGAGTACTTCTTAAAATAGCTCTGGCTAAAAATCTGATTCTTTGATTAAACATAATCTTGAGCACAGAAAGCAAGAATAGCAGAGTAGAATGTTCTGTTGCAGTGAATGATCATCATTCAAATGATTGGAGTCCCCCTTTATATAGGAGGGGAAAATACATTCCTATTTACAGTAAATAATACTATTGGTACAATTGTATAACCACCTAGTACGGATTTGTACGAACCAATCCTGAGATTTACGCCTTGACCTGTATGCCCTTGAGAAATTCCCGCTTTTTCTTGACTGTCATCGGTTTTGTACTACATCGAGGTAGGCCGTGTCGGACCTTCTATCTTCTCTCTCTAGGTATTCATTCTAAGATCAGGCTCGAACTTTACTTGGAGCCTTCCGAGCTCGGGCTCGGAACACAACAGAGACTTCAAAATTGGACTCCTCTAATTTCGGCCGTATACAGATAGTCCCCGCATTTCTTAGAAGGAAATGATAAGAAACGAACGTGAATTATCGAGGTCCTAGATAATGATATCATTCCTTTGACGTAGACGTTGAAATGACCGAAGCGTCACATCGGTTCTCTTCCCCAAAAGCATTGAGTGCACGTTAGAGCCGATCAACCATAAGTATCAATGAACAATTGCTACTTTCCTCTATATATACCTGCTTTCGTTTCTTATTAGGAACACCTACTCTCCTCTATAAGCTTCCCTTTCTCCACCAGTTCTTCCGTCGTACTAGCTCAAAACCTTGCCGGTTTATTCATTTCTTCCTTCTTTTTCTAAAGAAACTATGGCCAAATCTTCTAAATCCGTTCCTCAGAAAGAAGGAACCTCCACTTCTACTTCCCGTCCGGCCGGTGGTAAATCGTCGACGCTCAATGAGATTGTACCGAGAAATTTTTCCTTGAAGAAGGACTTTACAATAGAGAACCCTCCCGATGTCCCTGCCTGTTAAGAACATGCATCGAGGTACATAAGATCAATCAAGGAAGGACACCTCGAAGCCGTGAGGAGAGAGAGTAAATGGGGGAAGGAGGTCGTTCTGCAAATACCCTCTCGCGAAGAGGATATCATGACCTATGTAGAGGGGTTTCTGAGTGTGTACACATACCCCTTTACACTGGGTCCCCTTGACCCGTTCGTGCTCGAATTCTGCCAAAGGTATCAAGTTACCTTGGGACAGATTCATTCATCCCTCTGGCGGATCATATTGATGATGAGGTTCTTCGTCTAAAAGGCCGAGATCGAGTTCACCCTCAGTCACATCATCCAATTATATTGACTTCATCGTTTCTGAGGTTTAATCAAACTCCAACGCCGATCTACCAAGTCCTTCTTAGCCAGTAACGACGAAGTCAAGGATCCAGGTTGGATGAGCCGGTTCATCCGGGTGAGGACCATCAACGTTATTCCCAAGGAGTTCCTGTCGTTCCTCGAGAAATGGAACTTCAAACATGAGTAAAATGCTTTGGTTTATTTATTTTTTATAATTTTTGCTGAACTTTGTATAATTGTTCGTTTTCCTCTCCCACAGTGGTCCTGTGGATGCCTAATGCGGTCCTCGACCTCGAGGACTGGGCTCGCAAACTGGCTGCTACTTCAACATACGACAAACGCAAGTGGAAGGATTTTTCGAAGGGCAAGTGGGAAGTGAAACACCACGACATGTGATGCAATATTTCTTTCCTTAATAAAAATACTTTTTTTCATGTGACCTAATTCCACTTCACAGGTATTGGCAAGTTCTTCGAGATGAGACCGCCCCCTCTTGAGGAGGAAGAAGGATCTTCGGCCCCCAAGCCAAAGAAAGACAACAAGAGAAAGAGGTCCTCGAAGAGCGAGGACGCCCAAAGCAAAGTAAAGCCAGATCAGGGACACAAGAAAAATGTTGGCATCGACGAGGATTTCGTCTTTGTCCGTCGGTCCATGGATGTTGATGACGACGAAATGGAGGGTTCGATGTTTGTGACTCGAACCAGAAAGTCTTCCGAGGCTATTAAGCCTGTTAGAACCGAGGCCCCTAGCCTCAAAGAAGGAGTTCCAAAAGAGAAAAGAGACGAAGGCCCTTCATCACCTGACTTAGCGACTGCTTCTCAGACTTCGAGAAATACTCTGAAGGGAACGAGTTTCAAAGTACCTCTGCCCGATTATAGAGCCTCGGGTGATCTCCCCGAGGTCGTGAAAGTAGGCCATTCACTGTCTTTTCTAGCTTTCTCCGAAGATACCATAAGGGACGCTCAGAACCTGAAGATGCCCGTTAGGCGGAGTCCCGAGTAAAAATGAACCAGCGGATGCAAACTCAATCTTCGAGGAGGCTCAACGACTTTGCTCAGTTGTAAGTTTGTAATAGCACTATAATTTTTCCAACGTCATATTTTCTTCTTTTGCCTAATTGACACTTATTTTATGTAGGCCTTCGACAAATTCAAGACCGAACTATGTCATTGTGAGGCCGAGTTGCGGAGGTCTTCGAACGAGGAGAAAACCCTAAGGCTTCTTTGTGATAAGAAGGAGAAAGAACTAAAGCACTTTCGATAGGAGTTGACCAGGGCTCGAGAGTACGAGGAAAAGCTAGAGAAGCAAGTAACCTTAGTTCTGAAAAAATATGGACTCCCTCTCCCGTATTCGGAGGCTAACACTTCGATTTCTCAGTTGCAGCAAAAGGTGGAGATGCTGGAACGCCTTTGGGGTGAGGTCTCCCAAGTCAACTCTGAGTGCAATATCTGGAAGGCAAAAATGGACATCCTTACTGCGGCAAAAAAAGATGCATTGGCAAAGGTATCCGCCCTTTAAATTCAACTTCGAAATGCTCAAGAGAGCAATTTGGTTCAGGCGGACAGGATAGCCGAGCTCGAGGCTGGTCTCACGAAGGACAAGGTCGAAGTTGAGGAAGACAAAGAAATACAAGCTAAGGCTGACAAAACGATGGCCATTTATTTAACGGATGCTACTGATGATCAGATGGAATTGAGAGGGGCCTCCGACCGGGAGAAAAGAAGCAATGATTATGCTCGATGCCGATCCCGGATGGTAACCCTCGAGGAGATCCATGCTAAGGGATTTGATCTCTCCGAGGAGATAGAGCAAGCTAAGACAGACGAGGCTGTTGCTAAGTTGGTCCTTTCCTCTGATGATGAAGTTGATGTTGAAGATGATGAAGAGGAGGCTTCCGGGGAAGCGGCTAGTCCCGAGGGGGTTCTTGGACACAAAGTCCCCGAGTAGGGAGAGACTCTCAAAGATCAGGTTGCTGCAGTCAAGCTGCCGAAGATGTAGTCCCCGTGGGTGCTGCCTCCGAGCAGGTGACCCCGACGATAGACTAGGCCTTTTGTTTAATTTTGTGTAAGGGCTCCCTGTGGGAGTTTGTTAAATGTACTTTTTGTACCATTATCCGAATATAAAGAATCTTTTGTTTAATTTCCGTATTGCCTTTGAAATGAAATTTGGTGTTGTTGATGATCAGTCCGATATATCGGACTTAGGATATAATACCCTTAGGTTTCGATAATACGCTACCACTTAAGGTTCGATCTTTGAGATAAACTTTAGCTCGGGACTTTCGAGTCTGAACCGGGTAAAGTCCCGAGCACGGCGTGCTTCGGCCTTTAAGTTCTTTAAGTATTGGACCTTAGGCTCTATAGGTTGTCCCTTAGGCTCTTTTTAGTTGGCCCTTAGGCTCTTTAGATTGGCCCTTAGGCTCTTACATATCGGCGCTTAGGCTCTTTTTAGATTGGTTCTATCCGACCTCTAAGATGGCTACAATTTCCCCCCTTTCTCGCCAAAGACTTGTAAAATTTTTGTTATGCCTTGGCATGTTTTATATTCGTTCCAATTTTTGACGGTTCGATTGTTTAGAACCTTGTTTGTAAGTAGATGTGAAATGACGGTCGAGTACCTCTTGAGGTTTTCTCCAAGGCTGATATTTTCAAAGCCTTCACATTATTCGGGGCTGATTTTATTGAAGCCCCTTTGCTTTTGACGAGGGTAGCCTGATTTAACCAGTTTTTTCGAAGTATTTGAAGGCCTTTAGTTTTATGGAGGAAGTTGGACGTCTCCGAGCCGCATTATTTCGTCCGTAGCCTTTTCATATGACCGTAGTCTTTTATATAGCCGTAGCCTTTAGTCCCCGAGTGAGATGGCCTTGGCCTTAATATCGAGGGGATGCCCTTTTTAAGGTCTTATAAGTTCGTGTATGCCTCATTGAGGTCTTATAAGTTCGAGTTTGCCTCATTGAGGTCTTATAGGTTCGTGTATGCCTCATTGAGGTCTTATAAGTTCGTGTACGCCTCATTGAGGTCTTATAGGTTCGTGTATGCCTCATTGAGGTCTTATAAGTTCGAGTTTGATGACTCAACGTGCTGACTGTCGATGACAGTCCTCGAGTATTCGGGTTTATTTGGCCTTTGGGCCGTAAATGTGAAAATAATAGACTTCTTTGAGGCACAAAGTGTTTTGATATAAAAAGAATGCTTATTTGAGTAGTTGATACATGCGTACATGTTTTTTCCATCGGGGGCTCGACTATTCTACATGGGCACGGTTCATTTGACCGTTTAGCCCATTACATCATTCTCCTATCGAGGCCCTCCATAGCATGACTTGTTTTCTTCGAAAATGTAACCTCTGAGGGTGATGCCCCCCAGTATTCGAGGTTGATTGAAAAGAAGCCTTGAATACTTATTGAGTTTTCCTTAGGTAGCATATAGGTGTTGCCTCGTTAAAGACCTTGCCGGTAAAACCCATTTGGGATAAAACCCGATCTAAGGGAAAAAGAGTGCAACGCATACTTTAAAATCCAAGGTCTTCGAGTTGGAGGGTGCTTCGATATCTCCAATCGAACACCTGTAAGGAGTTAGTATAAAATATAAATGAAAAGGGAAAAGGTCATACCTCGGCAGTAATAACGTTTGAGCAATGATATATTCCAATTGTTTGGTAGTTGCTCGCCTTCCATTGTGCTAAGTTTGTAGGATCCTTTGCCTACGACCCAAAGGACACGGTACGGTCGCCTAGTTTCCCTTCATTTGGGTTTTGAGTATTTTGGGTGACTTTCCTTAGAACTAAGTCCCCGACTCCGAAGTAGCGGAGGTTCATTCTTCTGTTGTAGTACCTTTCGATCCTTTGTTTTTGAGCAGCCATTCTAACTAATGCGGCCTCACGTTTTTCATCTAGTAGCTCGAGAGAGGTGTTCATGGCCTAGTTGTTTGAGTCCTCGGTGGTATTGATGTTTTAGACTTCAATACTACACAATATTATAAGTTAATTGTGCAGTACCCAATTTTCGAGTGCTGTCTAATAAGAAGAACCCGGTTCTTCTTAATTTACTACTTACTACAGTTTGCGGAATAATTAAGCAATAATAGTAAAGACGCAGGGATTTTTACGTGGAAAACACCTGGCTCAAAAGGTGAAAAAACCACGACCTACTCCTCAGTAGGATTTGCTCAAACTCTTCACTAGACACTGAGCCAAAACGGACTTACAAAATAAACTCTTTTGTAATCCTAGGACTAACTCTAATCCTCTTTTGTATCAACTAGCCTCTAGCTAATTTCTACAGAATTCAAACTAACTCTAACTTGATCAATTTGTACCTATTACAATTTACTTCTAATAAAGCTGATAAGATACAATATTTAAACTCCTACTACAATCAACTAGACTTGATATACAGACAATGAAACTGTTCCTTCTAATTGAATTGTAGCCTTTGTATCACACAACAATTCTGCTTGCAAAACCTCTGGAGCTTTTGCTTCAGAACTTGATTCACTTTTGTACTTGTGCGTCACCACTTTCATCCGTAATACTTTGATTATTTATAGAGGCCGTTTGTTGAGTCCATGATACAATTCTGATCCAACTCTTCCTTGGTAGACAAGTTTGATTGTAACTCAACTTCCTTCCTCTATTCCTGTCCTAGCTGAAATCAACTTCTGTCTTTTCTATCAATTTGCAACCTTTTCGTATTAGGAGACATTCTCTTAGTTCTTTGATATTTAGTAAACACTAATATCTCCTAGACTTGTACTATTTGCGATCCAACTGCTTCATACAGAAGTGTGTGCTATGATGGACCTGGTTCAACTGGACACCTGTTGTCAATCTTCAAAACCCATTCAGTGACATGGGCCAACAAATTCCCCCTTTTTGATGATGACAAACTCTGTGCATTTATCCTGTATACACATCCAACACTTTGTATTTTTGTGAGCATTAATCATCAAGAACCAGGTTCATTAGGTTATAAATATCACTTCAAAAATTTGTCAAAATTGAAACCAATAACTAGACACATCTTCCCCCTTTTGGCATCATCGAAAAGTTGCAAAGTGATACTTACCAGTAATTAATTCTTACTCATGGCCAATTTAGGCAACTGCAGGTGCAAACATGATTAATCAACACAAGAAACCAAAAATGTAAGCTAAATCATAAATAGAGTCATTTACAAAACACCAAGCTTTCATTTAATTAACATGGTTGATCAACACCAAAATATATTAAAACAAAGACAATCAAAACATGAGTAAGACAGAAAAAAACTGAAACAAACAACTAAACACAGTCCCGAACTGGGCACTTGATAGGATACGAGGGGGTAGTTTTGGAAATTCCTAAGTTTCGGGTGGTGCAGACGAGGCAGGACTCTTGGTTTGGAAAAGAGACAACATTTGGTGTAAGACACCCTCATTTTTCTCCTTCTCCTTGGCTAATTCAACTTTGAGAGCGTCACACTCACCTTCTACCTCAACTAAGCGAGTCTTCAAGCGAAGGATCTCCATATCCTTTTGCTCACTTTCTTGCACCAGAGTACGGACCTTGCTGTTGACCGGTTGCTTCCGAGATGAACCAGGTTCATCTGCCGGGGCACTGACAGTGTAATCACAAGACAGCAAAGTGTCCTTCCCAAAGAAATCCTTAGCAGTAGCCATTTCAGCCTTCTTTGTGGGAACTCCAAAATGACCTAGAACTGCAGTAAGTATAAATCCATAAGGTATCACATGGGCCTTGGTGCCATTTACCACCCTGTCCAAAAGCTGGATGATCAAAGATGGCCAATTGATCTGCTTGCCTTTATATAAGCATTCTATGAGCGTTAGATCCATATAGTTGGCAATGTGCCTGCGCTCTTGTTTTGGCAGCAGGAATTTAATCACAAACTCAAAGAACAGCTTGTGTTCAGGCTTCATCTCGCTTTTGTACACTGCCCTGGGCTCAGGCTCTTCTTCATTGTCACAAAAGAATCTGGTGATGGTAAGTGCTGAGGCCATTCCATCCAAACAAGGCCATCTCTGCCTTGTATAATCATCATATCCCTCAGATGGAATATCTAGAATGACTCCCAGTTCTTGTGCGTCAAAAGAGACTTCAACTCCCCTGACCAGTGATGTAATCCTTTCTCCAATCACAGTTGCATTCCCCATGAATTCAACTACTTCATTTCTGACTAGCCTGCCCTCCAGACGAAGGACCATGTCCTTCCAGCCTTGAGCTGCCAGAAAATCCACTAAGTACCTCATACCCGGCTCCTCCAGGTCTTTCAGTAATTTTCCCTTCAAAATATGTCGCTTGCCAAACATGGCAACTCTGTCCATCGACACTTCTCCAACCTCCTTCTCATCATCACCACTCCAATCAGGATCATTATCTTTCTCAACAATCTGAACTTTCTTCTTCGACTTTACCTTGGACCGTGTCCTTGTAGATGTACCCACGGTGGTAGCAGACATAGGTGTTGACTTCTTTGAGGAAGTCTTAGTTAATTTTGCTTTGGGTGTCTTGACCACCACTGGAGTAACCTCTTCATTCTGTTGGACCAGGTCCAACATCTCATCAACAGCAATAGCCTCAACATGCTCTCCTACTTTTGCTTTCCCTTTCTCAGCTCTCTTTCTTTTGCTCTCTTGAAGAGATTTTTCCATCTTTTCCTCTTCTTCACGAACAATATTTCTCGTAGCTCATACCCTTGGAACAGGTACACCAATAGACTCATCAGTTTTCCTTTTCTTTGAGGCCTTAGACTTGATGGACTTAGGAGTCCTCCTCTTCTTAGGGTTGTATGAGTCCCCCAGTTTCTTAAGTCTCTCAGCCAAGATTTCTTCCCCAGAAGATACACAATCATCTATCTCCTTCATAAGTTGTTCTAATCCAGCAGCAACATCCTCTACTTCATTAGTTCCCCCTAAAACTACGACATCATCTTCAAGATTATCAGGAATGGGGCCACAAATACTGAGTATGGAACCATCCTTCCCAGAACCCCTCACACCTGCATCTCCCTCATTCTCACTAATTTTCCCAGTTTTTCTTGGCCTTCTTGGCACTTCCACATCCACCACAGACCCAACCAGCACAAATCTATTTTCAGAATTTAACACAGAGGTAACATCAGTATTACCTTTCTCAGCACTTGACGAACCAGGTGCATCGTCCTTTTGTGCTGATTTAAATGATTCACTGGATGAATCAAGTTTAGGTTCTTCTTCATCCTGTAATAAGTCTTCCAAGAACTTTGCTCGTGACCCTGAAGCCACAGATTTTCGTGCAAGAACCTTGACACGATGGGGTTTTGGGGCTGGAATAGGGTTTGGTGTAGTTCTAAGAGCCTCATGGTATTCAGGGGTTTCAGGTGTCTCAGAGGATTCAGAACTATATACCGGTGGGGAATCAGACTCATATACTCCTTCATCGTAGTCACGATTTTGAGAATCAGATGAAGCAGACAACATTTCTAATTTTTGAGAGAAAAAGAAGAAATGGCAAAAGACAGTGAAGATTTGAGTGTTGAATGACTTGAACAAGGTTCGTCTATAGCTTTATTCACTATGGGTAATGATGGCCTATATATAACTTGTGGATGGGGTAATTGTAACGGACGAGTATTAACACAAGTAGGATACTAATCAATTAAGGACTGTAAGTGATTTGACATTGATTAGACCATTTCTTTCCCCCCTAAAACTAGGCTAATTTAATGAGACGGAACTTCTTGAAACTGGTTCATTTTGGGTAAGTACAAGAATTTGAACTGAACCATAAAAGGATAGAGTCCTACTCATGTATGACTGTAGTTGAATTAATACATGTATGGAGATGAAAACGTACCTTGTCAGTTATGTGAACCAGCATGGATGAACCAGGTTCATCCTGAAAAAAACTTTATTTTGCCTCAATTCACAAATAGAGAAACATCATTAGCAACTAGGGAATCATATTAATACATGGCAGAAGAGTATGACAACAAAGACATAGTGCTGAGCAATGATTAATCTGATTAAGTACCCTAATTAAAATTTCTAGCCATAAAACTTTCTCCTTTTTTTTTCAATAGGTGATCTTAATCATCCCTAATTCAAGCATGTTTCTCTCATAATGCTCCCTACTCAATGCTTTGGTAAATATATCAGCAATTTGATGATCAGTGGCACAGAATTCAATTGAGATCATCCCCTTCTCATAATTATCCCTCAGGAAATGGTGCCTAACATCTATGTGCTTAGTTCTCTTGTGATGAACCGGGTTCTTAGTCATACTAATAGCACTAGTGTTATCACAGTAAATAAGAATGCATCCCACATCTATGCCAAAGTACATGAGTTGTTGCTTAATACACAACAACTGAGCACAACAAGAGGCTGCGGCCACATATTCAGCCTCAACAGTAGACAAGGCTACTGAATTTTGTTTCTTGGTAGCCCAAGATACAAGGCAGGAGCCCAAAAAGTGAGCCATACCTGAAGTACTTTTCCTGTCAACCAGGAAACCTGCATAATCAGCATCAGCATATCCTACAAGGTCAAAATTACTACCTTTAGGATACCAAAGGCACAAATTAGTAGTGCCCTTCAAATATCTCAAGATTCTCTTCACTGCAGTGAAATGGGACTCCTTTGGGTTGGCTTGAAACCTAGCACATAGTCCCACACTGAACACGATATCAGGTTTACTTGCAGTAAGATATAGTAGAGATCCAATCATCCCTCTGTACGTCTTCTGATCAACGGATGAACCAGGTTCATCCACATCTAATTTTGTAGCTGTGGCTATTGGGGTATCTATCTCCTTTGAATCTTCCATTTTGAACTTCTTGAGGAGTTCTCTCACATACTTCTGCTGATGAATCATTGTTCCATGTGGAGTTTGTTTGATTTGCAGACCTAAGAAAAAGGTTAGCTCACCCATCATACTCATTTCAAACTCACTCCCCATTAATGTAGCAAATTCCTTGCTGAGCTTCTCAGTTGTTGCCCCAAATATGATATCATCAACATAAATTTGTACAATTAGAAGATCTTTCCCCTTCTCCTTTAAAAACAAAGTACTGTCTATTTTGCCTCGTTTGTACCCATGTTCCAGCAGGAATTTTGACAATCTCTCGTACCAGGCTCTAGGTGCTTGCTTGAGACCATAGAGAGCCTTGTCAAGTTTATATACATGATCAGGTGATTCTTTGCTTTCAAAACCAGGAGGCTGTTTTACAAATACCTCTTCCTTCAAATAGCCATTGAGAAAGGCACTCTTTACATCCATCTGATGCAAAGTGAATTCCATGTGTGCAGCAAATGCTATAAGAAGTCTGATTGCCTCCAATCTTGCCACAGGAGCAAAGGTCTCATCATAATCAATTCCCTCTTCTTGGCTGTATCCTTGAACAACCAGTCTTGCCTTGTTTCTAGTAACAGTTCCATCCTCATCGAGTTTATTCCTGAAGACCCACTTGGTGCCAATTATTGATCTGTCCAGTGGTCTGGGTACCAAGTGCCATACTTGACTTCTTTCAAATTGATTCAGTTCCTCTTGTATAGTAGTTACCCAGTCAGCATCTTTCAGGGATTCATCAATGTTCTTTGGTTCAATCATGGATAGGAATGCATCAAACGCACACAGATTTTTCAAGGAGGATCTAGTTTTGATTC
>ML257922.1:47291-62342 GCA_005239495.1 Nicotiana undulata | reverse complement strand
CAATTGCTTCTAGATAAAGCTGAAAGATACAATATGAAATCACCTACTACAACCAACTAGACTTAAAAGGATAACAGATAGAACTGGTTCTTCTAGCTGGTTCAAGTAGCTTTTGTGTCGCACAAGGATTCTGCTTGCAAACTTGCTTTGGTAATTTTGCTTTCAGTTCTTGTTTCACTTCTGTCTTTGTGCGATAATTCTTCTGCAGGAATGCTTCAACATTTTATAGAGCCAGTAGTTGAGATGTTGTTGTTTAGTTCTAGTGCAACTCTTCCTTGGTGGAAGATTTTGTGTTCAACTCAACTTCCTTGATTGTTTATGTCCTTGCTGAATTCGAACTCTATCTTCTTATCACTTTGCAACCTTTTCACTTTAGGAGACAACCTCTTAGTTCACAGATAATTCACAGATCATGTTTATCTCCTGTGCATGAATGCTTCTTGTGCCAATGGGTATGTTTGCCCTGATGGACCTGGTTCAACTGGGTAGGCATTTGTCAATATTCAAAACCATGCAGTGACTTGGTTCAACAAGATGATATCAATTGAGGCTAAATAGACGGGGTTATTTCCCGCGGGGTGTTCTGAGGTTGTGTGGCCCTTAGGTGGTTTTGTAGTAAGTCCTCTTTATCGGTAATTGATATATGTTGCAATTTGAGTTAAGTCTCTTGTGAGAGTTAGGATTGGCTATTACAATGATGAATGCGAGATTTGCATACGATTTGAGATATTATGAGCTTATGAAGGATTTAATAAATCTCACTGCAGTATGGTGGCAGTGATAACGTATGGGCATTGTGAGTTATTGTTTGCCTTGATATTCTGCTTTGAGCCAAGTGGGGGATTCTGTTAATGAAAAGGTGATTGCACGATTATGTGTTGCAGTGGTTTTGGTTCGAGGTATATTGGTGAACCAGTTATGACCTACAGAGGTGGAGTCTAGGAATGACTCGAGTAATGGAAATTCTTCGATACAGGTTGTAATGTACTCTACGGGTAAATGGACTTTATTGAATGATTGAGTTGTAAGTGTAAAAAGTGTAGTGTGTGCAGTGTATGAGTTTGCTTATTGCTTCAAATGTGCGGATCACTTTCCTAGTATGTGGTTTGCAAACGGGGTCAGGTCGTTCTGTCTACTTGGTTAGTGTAATTGAAATTGCGTAGAGTGAATGACGCTCGAGAATGATTCTGACGGATTCAAGGTTATATGTAACAATTGAGGATCTTCAAGGTGTGAATTGGGCTAGAACTGAGATTTACGTGGAGGGTGTCAAGGCTTGTGGTGTCTTTACATTATCATGGATTCTATCTATCAGTATCAGGAAAGTGAAAGTAACGGTTTCAGATTCGCAGGAAGTCTCTTCAGAGTAAGTATTTTGAATGTGTCACCTTTGGGGATAATTGAGAGAGTATTCAAAGGATTACGAACCTTAAACGGTACAGTCGTATGCGTGGGTCTCATGTGGTGAGTCTAGGTTGAGAATTGCGGTATTATGGAAAGGAGAAGTATCAATTCGAAGGTAAGTCATAAGGAACTCAGATTAATAGGACAACTTGGTAGTAGGTCGGATCGTCATGGTAAGGGGTATGATTAGTCCTTTGGGTGTTTATGAGGCAGTGAGTTTTACAGGTGTTTTTTAGCAATGCTCTTGGGTTTTGGTGACCTGCGTAGCTTGGATGAGTTAGAAGGATTCAGTCCTGACGGTTTGATGTTGTGCAAATGGGATTCAGATAGTTCCTGATGGTTTCTACCACGATTAGAGATGTGTATTTTCTGCTGGTGTGAGGAGCATGTGACGTATAGTGATTTTGCTTCTATATGGGATCAAATGTAAAGTTCTTGGCTAGTTGGGTGCGCACTTGTTTGTGGCTCGGAAGGGATCATGAGGTTCTTATACTTATCATAGGATGGCGTGGTGTATGCGGTATGCGGTGTAGAGTTGAGAATTGCATATATGAGATTCTTAGACAGCATCGGCAGTTTCAGACAACTAGGTAGATGATATCACTATTGGGTGGCTTGATGAGGGTATACATTTCTGAAACGGTAATGTGTTTGAGTTAAGGGTACTTCATTGGTATTTCGGCGCTCTTTTGTTGGATCGACTGCTGATATTCAAGTTTTCTTGGTGGCACAGAAGAATTATAGGAGTATCCCTCGTGGAATGATCGAGTATTAGAGGTGTGTTATATATTCGAGCGGTAGAGTTGGGATCAGATATGGTGGTTCGTGCGCCTTATGGATTTCGAGACTGGGAGTTCTCATGAACAGGTTATTTTGTTGTTGTGGACTGTGAAGATGCGAGCAAAGCTAGTCAGATGTTAGTATGTTCCATGATTCAGTCATTATGAACTTTCGGAGAGTTATCTATCTGTTGTGGGTGACCAGAGTGATTTAAGGTTATTGGTAGGCCCAGTAAGGGTGTGTGTTCTACACCGGATCGGAATTGTTGACTCCGAATTTCTATCGTTGAGGGATGTACCATTCGATTGTTATTGAGCTTATTCATATTCTGGAATGATCTATGACTTACCCTTCGGTGTTGCGAGGAGTGGTGATTGTTGGTTATATGCACATATGGTGCGGATTTATTTGGGCTTTATAGCGGGATTTGAGTAAGGTAAGTAATTGGGTATTGCGGGATTGAGACATATTGGTTATCTTCTTTGTGATTCGTGTGGCATGGTATCGTCTGATTCCCCCATGGTTATGGCAATGCACTTTGAGTACTTGATGCCGAATTGTGCATTATTATTGATCTAGAGCAAGGTGGCTTGAAGTATTTCATGTGGACCAGCGTTTGGATGGGATCACGCATTGTAGCGGGGCTTTGTTGAGGTATGATCCTTAGTGTCAGATTCATGTGTTTTGATTTTACGACGTGTGCCAGGCTCTTAGAATGGTGTTGTGATGGTAATTGTTAATGGCAAGATAGTCCTCTCATGTGAATCTTTTCTATGATTTGAGTTCGTGGGGTGTTGCTATTGAGTGCACGAGTTGAACATGTTATGGCTTTGGATTGTATTGATGCGTCATGCCATCAGAGGGGTTGTGTTGGATGAGAAGAGGTCATTGGGCCTATAATGAATACTACCAGGGCTGGCTACATTATGGTTGGAATAATGATATCGGAAGTTGGCTTAGGAATTTGCAATAGTTCCTGTCGGGGAAAGGGGGAGCTCCATGATTGGCTGATCGAATGAATGGTAGCTAGTTTCTACGTGTTTCTCTCATCATCGGCAATATATGAAAGTGTTAGAGTGAGGCATGGATTGATAAGAGGTTATGTACCAGTATTGGGTTGTCCTGAGCAGCTATTGTGATTAGGAGTTATCGCTATGAGTGTTTGAGTCATGCGGTAAATTATGTAATTACATCTTGGGTTACGGATATGGCTTGATACAACGTGTTTAGACTTATTTAGTTTATAGTTGTGGAATTCTAATCTTGTGAATTATTTCAGAAGTGGAAATTCGATTCTAAGATTTATGGGTCAGGTTGGATTTCAAAATTTCAACTTTGTAGTGCTAATGGACCTATATAGGATAGGGTGACGTGGGATCACCCACGGGTATGTGCATGGTAGGTTACACGACAATTTTGATGGTTTTTTGAACAACTCTGGGCACGTTCGAAAACGAACGTATGTTTAAGTAGGGGGAATGTAACGACACGGTCGGTCGTTTTGAGAGTTTAGCCCCGTTTCCCCTGTTTCAGCTTTGGAATGTGTTGCTTAACCTAATTATGATTTGTTTGGTTGGTTGGTTCGAATTCGGATTGGTCGTGGTGAGAATTGAGACACTTAGCCTCTTGAATTGGCTTAATAGTGGGAAAAGTCAATTGGGAGTTGACTTATAGGGAAACGACCTCGGAATGTATATTTTATGGCTTGGATAGCTTCGTTAGGTGATTTGGGACTTAGGAGTGTGCTCGGAATGTGGTTTTGATGTCCGGAGTAGAATAATGCTTGAATTGGCGAAATTGAGTTTTTGGCGATTTCCGGTTCACAGTGGAAAATTAGCTACCGGGGCCGTATTGGAATTCCGGAAGTTGGGACAAGTTCGTAAATCATTTTGGGTGTGTGTGCAAATTTTTAGGTCATTCGGACGAGGTTTTGATAGTTTCGGCATCGTTGGTGAGTTTCGGAAGTTTAGAAATCCTTAGGCTTGAATCATGAGTTGATTTGGTGTTTTGATGTCATTTCGGGTGTTCTGAGGGTTCGACTAAGTTCGGGTGATCATATATGACTTGCGGGTATCATTGGGTGGGGCCTCGATGGGCTCAGATGATTTTGGATGGTCATCGGGAGCTAAAGGTTTGGAAAATGCAGCAAATTGGCTGTTGGTGCAGGCCTTCAGGTATGGCCGCAGGTGCGGACGACCATGCGCAGATGCGAAAAATGGAAGGAGGGCTTGAGGGCGCAGGTGCGGAATCTTGGTCGCACCTGCGAGCCCACATGTGCGGATTATGGACCGCAGTTGCGGAAGTTGGGGTCTAGACCATTATCGCAGGTGCAAACCTGGGACCGCAGGTGCAAGTCCGCAGGTGCGAGCCCATTTACCGCAGGTGCGGAACCCCTGGGCAGAGTATATATATTTCCAGCCTTCGCGAATTCTCTTATTTCAACCATTTTTTAAGACGGGTTTGGAGCTCCTTGAGCGATTTAAAGAGGGAATTCAAAGGAACTTCGTGGAGGTACGATTTTTGGACCTAAAACTCGTTCTATGTGATTATTGGACTAATTTAGGGTGAAATCTATGGAAAAATCATCGAATAAATTGGAGGTTAGGGCTTGGAAAACTTGAGACTTTAATTGAGGAATTGGAGGGTTGTTTGTGGTTGGATTTTGATGTATTTTATATGGGTAGACTCGTGGAAGGATAAGGATTCTAGTTTTGTGATTTTTATCGGATTCTGAGACGTGGGCCCGGGGTCGGGTTTGGCCAACTTCGAGATTTGTGCCTAATTGTGGTAATTTTTGAATGGGTTTCGTCTCCCAGGCATATTTTGATGTTATTAATCTGGTTTTTGGTAGATTTGGAGCAATTGGTAGCCGATTCGTGAGGCAAGAGCATCGCGGAGTAGTGTTCGGGCCGATTTGAGATAAGTAATGACTGTAAATCTTGTCCTGATGGTATGAAACCCCGAACTTCACATTGTATCACTGTTTTGGAGTGACGTACATGCTGAATGACGAGTGTGTGGCGTGCATTGATTGGAGATTTAGACTTGGTCCTTCCCGTGGCAACTATGAGTTGCGTAATTATTTCTAAATCATATGATAAATTGTGTTTTAAGACTATTACTGTATTTTTGGGTTGTACGCCATATTTGGGGCCTTGTGCCGACCTGTTTGGACCCCTTGGGGACTATTTACTATTATCCCTCACTGTGTTGATTCATGATTTACACTCGGTCATATTATTTTTAACTGATTTCAAAACTCAGTCTTATTTATATTATTTTGTGATTTAAAATGATATTTTGGGTCGAGTACCCCGTTTTACTGATAGCCCGAGAGGCTTTTTGAGAGGTTTCTGACTGAGTGAGGCTGAGGGCCTATGTTGTGAGGATATTATGGGAGCAGGTTGCGTGCCGCAGCATGTTATACTGTTTATGGTGACTGAGTGAGGCTGAGTGCCTGATTGTGAGGATATGATATTGGATCGGGCTGCACGCCGCAACATGTTATTGATAGGTCGAGTGCTAGAGTGATTGATGCCACGAGATGACTTAATATTAGCGCTTGGGTTGTAGGAGCCCCTTCGGAGTCTGTACACCCCCAGTGAGCACATGTACCTACTGAGTGCGAGTGTCGAGTTCCAAGTGATGAGTGATTGGGAGGCATGAATGGTTGTGAGGTTGCCCGAGGGGGCTGATTTTGAGTGATTGTGAAGCATGTTGAGGGACTGATTCTGAGTGATGTTATGCCCGAGGGGCGGTTTATTATTCATGTTTTTGCCTGAGTGGCTACTTATGATTCATATCATTTTTACACTAAACTTCTTGGATATTTTTCTGAAATTGTTGGAAATTACACTTTTCAAAGGATTTTTTTTTATTCTGAAATTGGCTTTTTAAGCGGGATGATTTAACGTTTACACTATTGGAAAGAAAGACTGTGATTATTGTGAAATGATGATTTGACTTTATGTGTTTCTTACTGCTCAGACCTGATTTATTTTCATTACTACTGAGTTGGCGTACTCACATTACTCCCTGCACCTTGTGTGCTGATCCAGGTGTTAGGGCAAAGTGAGTTGTCCATCTGTTCCAGAGACTTCTCGGAGATTTGCGAGGTAGCTGCACGCGTCCGCAACCCTGCTTCCTTCTGCTTAGCATTATAGAGTTTAAATTCTTCCAGACTTGTATATTTTCTTTAGATGCTCATGACTAGTGACTCCGGGATCTTGGGGTTGTATTTACTATTCGATATAGCTTTATTTGCTTAAAATGATTAAACGAAACCCTTATCGATTACCAGTCTAGTGATGATATAAATGAAAGATTTTTTACGTTTTGAGTGTTAATTTGGTTGGCCTAGTTCCACGTTAGGCGCCATCACGACTAGTTTAGATTTGGGATCGTGACCTTTGGACAACCTTAGATGATTATATATCAGCAATTAAGGGAAATTAGATACATCGTCTTCATAGGAATATATAGTACCCCTAAATTAGGATCCACAATATTAACATTACATTTGAAAATGTTTCTTGAAAATAAAGTTTCTAGAATATCTGCCCAAAAAAACTCATTTGCAAACATCGGAGGAACTACCAACATTGTTATTCTTCTAAAAAGATCTTTCTCTGCACCTTCCTTCGCTAGTAGGTCAACTACCCTATTCATCTCCCTGTAACTGTGTTTCATCTCCCCGTAATTGCGTTTCACCTCCCTTTTTATTCTATTTTATGAGGATTGTGTCTGAATATTTACTTGTGTATATACATTGGATAAAACAAAGTGCATTAGCAAGAGGTTAAATTTAGGGCCCGTTTTGCCATAATTTTTTTTTTTGAACATTTTTTCTTTTTCGTAATTAGTGTTTAGTCATGAAATTTTAAATTTTAGTTAAAGTTGAATTACGAAATTTTTAGAAAATTTCAAAATTTTCACTTCAAATCGTTCACAAAAATAAAAAAAACAACTCCAAAATATATTCACGTCCAAATACAAGTCTAATTTTCAAATACCATTTTTACTTGAGAAAAAAATTCACTTTTTATTTTCAAAATTTCACAATTCTTATGTCCAAACGCCCCCTTATTGTGAGAAGATGTAAGGTGAAATTGTTTGCTTTGTATGTTAGTGATTGAATTCAGCCAATCCTTTATTCAGCTTACTGAAAGAAATAAAGAGGGGGTCTTACATAACTTTTTGAAGTATATAAAGAAACTTATATATTTTGTTATGAAACAATGAAAGAACAATAACAATATTGTAGAGAAAGGGAGAGATGAAATTATTATTGAATTTTGGGATCAATTACAATGGAATAGAACCTCTCTATTTATAGGAGAAAAGTGACTTAGCCACCAAGTAACAAACCCTAAGATCTCTCCAAAATATAGACATTCACCTTAAATAGAATTTTATTTATAACACTCCCTCTTGAATGTCTATTCAACAAATAATGTGTCTCGTTAAAACCTTAACTAAAATAAAACACAATGGGAAAAAAATTCTAGAAAAGGAAAAAGAGTACACATGTTTAATAGTACGCCTTTTGGTTGCCTCGTTAAAAAGCTTGCAAGGAAAACCCAGTGGGACAAAACCTTGTAAGAGAAAAAGAGTACGATGCGTATTAACTCCCCCTGATGAGAGCATCAATTAACATCTTTAAGCCTTCACATCCCAATCTTGTGCACTAGCTTCTTGAAGGTTGACGTCACCAGAGATTCGATGAATAAATCATCCATATTAACTTCAATGAATATGTTGCACCTTGAAAATCCTCGCTATCACATTATCATGCTTATAAAGAATTGAAATTCATTCCACATAACATTTTCTCAAATGTTTATCATCTCTCCCCTTGCTTCCTCAACTTTGGAAATCCATCTTTGTGTGTTACGGTATTAATCAAAATATACGCCGCACATCAATAATAATAAGATGAAATTATTTGGTTCCTGGCCTTGAACCAGTTGTGAGGGAAGAATGTAATATACTTTCGTATATAATGTATATCAAACTGATATAGATAACCTCGTTCTCATAAGCAATAGTTTAGCTATTAAGTGGAGACACTCAATAAATTATTTTGCTAAACCAACGATGATGTAAACCAACTTATCAATATGAACTATCTTGAATAAAAATCTGAAAATTATGCTCTAAATTAAATTATTGAGCAAGTTACCTCGCAAACATCAAGTTGCATGTTAATAATAATCGCACATGTAACCATCTCATAGATGCATCTTATGTGGTATACATGGTAGGTGAACGGACCCATATTCACCTTTGATATTTTCAGCATTCATGGGATTCAATAGTTGGTCTATTAATCATGAGAACAAGCAACATTAGAGAATTCATAAAGAACTTTCTAGTTCTTTAATATTTACCTGTGTGAATTCTCTTTCATTTTTGCACATCATACTTAAATTGATATGGCTAAACCAATTATGCCAACTGAATAAATTATCAATATTGATAAAGTTCAGGTTTACACCATGACTTGTGCAATTATCAATAAACTCCAAGTTTATTATGATATTGGTTTTTATATCAATAAACATCCACTTTATTGTGGTATTCTTTTATTTGTGTAGTACAAACTGGAGAATAAAACGGGTAACTTTAACATACATATTACCCCGCTACAAGTTGTAGTTATAGAAGATATTAAATATTTCCTTTATTTATAGTCTCAATATAACTAACCGCTTTCGCGATTACTTTAGAAACCCAATAAGTTTCTTTGAGACTTACTACAACACAATAAATTGACATGATAATCAATTGTATTCCTCCAAAATAGCAATAATTGGCTCTTACAGAGCTCCCAATTAATTTGGTACTACCACATATTCATCAAAATCCATATAGTGAATATTTCTTTCAAGGAGAAAGTTATACAATTATGGTCATGGTCAATATATGTTACTTCTGTTACTTTTGCCCTGTAATAATCATATTGTCATAATATTTTGGCATAATCACAATAGATACGTGATCGATGACCATTCATGCCATAATAATGAAATTATTTTCTAATTTCACTCAAACCTCCTTTTAGAGGTGAGTGTGGTATATCACTACCACTAGCACATTCATATTCTTGCAAGAATGAATATGTATTCATAAATCAGATGTTGTCACATTCACATCATGAATGAATCATAGTCATTTATATGTGCTTTACAAAATCTCATGTCAAATCGATGACAAATATTACTTTTATAGAGTAAAGATTATTTTGAAACCCCTTATTATTCTCATTATCACAAATATGAGGATTATAATTTCGTCTATTGCCACGTTCACATCCATTGATACCTTCATGGTAATAATTTGTCTTTTTTCAGACTTATCATATATTGTTATCACATTCTCTTAAGGGGAATGAGAATGAAGGAAATTCAATGGGACGGGTTTTCACTTCTTGTGCCCATAATCATATATGAATTTGATCATGGCAAGACATAGAAATTTTACCATTTCATGCTACAATTTCTTGCAAACTCTATAAGAGTTATAATCACAATTTATTGTCTTTCCTTGCATTTAAAATCAAATTATAGAATTTCAAGAATTTAAAAGAGAAAAATAAAGTAAAATAATCACCTTAAATCCAGAATTTAATCATGATGAAAGTTCACGCAGAATTGACAATCATTGTGCTCAATTCCAAAGCTTCTACTCAATTGATTAGAGTCTCGTGCTGATAACGTGTTATGAAACAATAAAAGAACAAGAACAATATTGTAGAGAAAGGGAGAGAGGAAATTCTTATTGAATTTTGGGATCAATTACAATGGAATAGAACCCCTCTATTTATAGGAGAAAAGTGACTTAGTCACCAAGTAACAAACCCTAAGATCTCTCCAGAATATAGACATTCACCTTAAATAGAATTCTATTTATAACATATTTAAACATCTTTTGAAGAAAGTAAAGTCTTTAGGGTTTGCCCCAAAAAAATAGTTCAGGACAGATATTAAGTTAAATTTCAAAAAGGGGGAAAGTGAAGTACTAGTAAGATGCATGCTACAAATAAATATTCAAAATTAGTTTCTTTTGCGAAAGTTTGTAAATATAAATTAAAAAGTTTCAACTTTTAGAATTGTTTTATGCCAATATATAATGTTCAGAATGGCGCTAGTAAAAAATGATTAACTTTTTCCTCAAGTACGTACTATTTTATTTTATTAAGACATAAAAGAAGTGGTCGAACATGTACCAACAATTATGCTCTTTAGTCTTTAGGAATAATTATTGACTTGAATTAATAATTATTTGTATAACTTAATTTACTAGGAATTTTTCTTAACGGGAAAACAAAAAGCTTTCTTTTCTCGAAAGAATACAGACTGCCCTTTCGTATTATTTGCATCAACCACAAGGGGCGGATGCTAATATAGAGATATCGGGTTCAACTGAATTCATCATTTTCGACGCGGAACATAATTTTATGTGTAAAATTATTAAAATTATAATAAACAGTAGATATGAACTCATATCTTTAAAAATATAGTAGGTTCAATGCTAAAAACTTTAAATATTAACCCCACAATATTAAAATTCTAGATCCGCCTTTGTCACCTACACCATACCAAAAAGACTCGTACAAAGTTTAATTTACGATTTCTATTTTCTACTATATGTTCTTACTTCCAGTTATTTTCTTCTCTAACTTTCTTACGTAGGAAATATAAAAATGGATTTCTAATCTGGGAAAAATGCATGACTTATAAACTAAATTCTAATTTTTTTAAAATAAATAAAATTCAAAGCGAAAAGGATAGGAATTGACAAATGCAGAGAGGATTGAAAAGGACTTGAAATCTACTCTTATAAGACTTCATATCCAACTTCCAATTTACCACTTTGTAGACCGTCGTGTTCAAATTTTCCCAAATACGCACGTCATAAATTGGCCATACCCTGTATTCAGATCTCTCTATCACCTTTTATTATAATCTTCAAAATGGAAAAGTATCCAAGAAAACACACGTTAACATGGGGAGGCTCTTACGTTTGCTTACATTTAGAAATTCCATGTATTGAATAGCGTATACGTATATGTTTCACTACCTACCACATGCAACACGTTAATATTGTGTATTTTTTCTTTTTGGTTTTTCCTTCGATGTTCGGTATTCGTATTGGGGTCCGACTAAATACGAATTTGTGCTGGATGAATGAGTACTTATCACTTTACCACAATCCTTGTTGGTAAAGAAATATTGTATTTGTGTTATACTCATTGTTCTGGAGACTAAAACCTTCGTGGTTTTCTACTCTCGTTATGGAGATTAAAGCCTTCGTGATTTTCTACTCCTATTTGGAGAATTAAATCCTAGCGATTTTCTACTCCGTTGGAGATTAAAACTATGTGATTTTCTACTCCAGTTTTATTCGGTTTGAAGATATAAAAACTTCGTTGTTTATTAAATGTTTGTTTGTGTCATTCTTTTACAGAAATGACGAATGAGAACGGAAATCAGGATGTTCCTATGGTGACTGCCAATGCATCGACAAGCCGAACAAGTCCGGCATTGGCACCATCACCGGCAGAAAAGCCCGGAAAATTTCCGGGATTGATTTCAAGCGGTGGCAGCAGAAGATGTTCTTCTATTTGACGACTTTAAGTCTACAGAAGTTCATTAAGGAAGATGTTCATGTTCTGCCCGACGAAACTCCAGACAATGAATGCTTTCTCGTGATTGAGGCGTGGAAGCATTCTGATTTTCTGTGCAAGAATCACATTCTTAGCGGACTGGAGGACGATCTGTATAACGTCTATAGTAATGTGGATATATCAAAAGAAATGTGGATTGCGCTTGAAAAGAAATACAAAACTGAGGATGTCGGGTTGAAGAAATTTGTTGTTGCTAAATTTTTGGACTACAAAATGGTAGATAGTATTAGACTGTGTCCTTTCCAGTCGGATAAGGGATAGGTTTTAGCTATTCTTAACTTGTATCCTAGTGTAATTGTATCTCGTAGTCCTTATCAAATTGTATAGCCTTCTTGTATATATTTGCATCCAAAGATTCTATATGAAATAGAGAGAAACAATAATAAAATCGGTGCTTAAACTTCTATGTTTCTGCTGCTTTAATATGGTATTAGAGCCATGACGATCTCTTCTTCCGCCTCGAGTTCTTCTTCCGCCACTACCCAGTCCACCTCTCTTTTCTCTTCTCCGACTTCACTTAACCATGCTCGCCACTTTATCTCAATAAAATTAACTGCCACAAATTGTCTTTTTTGGCGCACACAATTGTTGTCGTTTCTCCGTGCCAGAATCTTCATGGATTTATCTATGGTAGTCACCCTTGCCCACCATCCCATGTATTAGTTGCTAACGCCACAGGTAATGGATCCCAAACAACAACTATTAATCCTGATTATGCAGTATGGATCCAGCAAGATCAATTAATCTTGAGTCTACTCATATCCTCCCTATCGGAAGAGACACTTCTCATTGCCATCGGACTAAACACTTCGAAAGCAGTTTGGAACGCGCTTGAGGTTGTGCTGTCTTCTCCCTCCAACACTCGAATTTTGAGCCTTCATATGCATCTTCAAAACCTGAAGCAAGATGATCTAACTGTCACACAATATCTACACAAGGAAAAACTGATTTAGGATGAGTTGACCGTTGTTGGACCCCCCTTATGTCTCGCAGACCAGAACATCTGCATAGTCTTCTCCTGAACCATGAGTTCATCAATGGCTCGTCACTTTCCAACATCTCAGTTTCTACTCCGCAGCAACCAGACTCAATCTAACATCCTTCAGCACACTTGGCCCACAAGAATGCACAATCTAATCGTTCATACAACAACAATACTAACATAGGTCGTGGAAGGTCCAATTGAGGTCGTGGTGGCAGAGGTGGTCGCTTTAATTCTAGAAATTATTCCACTTATAGTCAACCTTGGCAGTCCACCGACCAGCGACAAAAGTGCCAAATTTGCAATGGCCATAACCATACTACTCCAAATTGCTTTCAATGTTACAGCCAAGCGACTAATCCGGCGGATTATCTATCGCATTCTACTCCAAACGCACCTTCTCAGCAGTGGTTCCCTGACACCGGGGTGACACATCACATCACTCCTGATCTCACCTCATTTCACCAGATTGAGGATTATAAAGGACCAGATCAAGTTCATGTTGGCAATGGTGATGGTGTCCCTATTCATCACACTGGTAATGCCATTCTTCCCTCCCCTTTTCGACTCTTTCGTCTAAATAATATTCTTCATGTTCTCGCTATCACTAAATGTTTACTCTCTGTCCAACGTTTTGCTCGTAATAATAATGTTTTCTTTGAATTTCATCCCTACTATTTTGTTGTGAAGGATCGGGCTTCAAGACATCACTTCTTTCAGGTAAGAGTGATGGGGGACTCTATACTCTCCGGTCATCTTCTACTTCCAAGTTTACTTCACCCTCGACTCTTTACTCTATCAAGGCATCTCCATCTTGCTGGCACCTTCGACTAGAACATCTTCATGAATGAATTCGTCATCAAGTTATTAGGACATATAAATTTCCTTGTACTAGTTCTAGTTTTAATTCTATTTGTAGTGCTTGTCAACTCGGCAAGTCGCACAAATTGTCTTTACCTTTGAGCATCAATAAAAGTTCTTCCATTTTACAATTGTTATATGTCGATGTTTGGGGTCTGGCACCCACTCTTTCATCTCAAGGACATAGATATTTCCTAGTATTTGTTGATGATTACACGATCTATTCTTGGGGGTATCCTCTTTCTCGTAAATCTGATGTGCTGCCAATATTTTATCAATTTCGTACCCTTGTTGAAAGACAACTTAATACCAAAATTAAAGCAATTCAATCCGATTGGGGCGGGGAATTTCGATCCTTATCACCTGTGCTTAGTCAACTTGGCATTGCTCATCGAGTATCTTGACCTCATACTCATGAGCAACAAGTCAAAGTTGAACGAAAACATCGCCATGTGGTTGAAACCGGCCTTAGCCTTCTTGCCCACAGTTCAATTCCCTTTTGCTATTGGAACTACGCACTTCAGTCTGTTGTTTTTCTCATTAATCGCCTTCCCTTTGTTACAAATCGTGGTCTCTCTCCGTATGAACTAGTCCATCATTCCAAACCTGACTATTCTTTTCTTAAGGTCTTAGGTTGCTTATGTTTTCTCTACCTATGAACTTATAATAAACACAAGTTTGATTTTCGAAGAAAACCTTGTGTGTTTCTTGTCTACCCCCCAACTCACCTTGGGTATTTCTATTTAGATCAATCCACTGGACGAGTCTATGTTGCTCGACATGTTCGCTTTGATGAACACACCTTTCCATTCTCCAAACCATTGATCCTTGGCTCTGCACCCAATTAGTCTCCGTCTACCGCGCCTTGGGCTTCCCTTCTAGTTTCCGTGTCTCCATCAATGGTTGTTCACCAATCCTCTCTCATTTGAGTTCCTCCTTCGGTATTGCCTAATCCCGCTCAATCACCTCCACCTCCACTAGTTCATCCTACTGTTAATTCAGGAGACTCATTTTCCCCCTCTTTAAATCCCGATCACACTCCCTGTCCATCCCACATATCTAGTCCCACATCTTCTTCACATTCTCCCACTCCGAAACCAACTTCCCTCCAAGGTGTTCCCAACACCTTATTCCCCGTACTACCTCTTGTTGTCGACTTAAGTAGCTATAATATGTTTCCAAATTCTTCCCCAGCTTCACTTCCCCCTCCAACCCGTCCCAATAGGCTCAAAGCCATTCCTCAACGCTCACATCATATGGTACTTAGGCACATTCCCCCGTCCTCTAATTTGGCCACTACCTCAGATTCATTACCCCTCCCCCTCCCCCCTCCCCC
>ML257922.1:31121-47215 GCA_005239495.1 Nicotiana undulata | reverse complement strand
TTCCCCTCCCCCCCCCCCCCCCCCCCCCCCCCCCCCCATGAGTCGTCCAGTTTCACGGAAGCTTCCAAACATAAAGAATGGCGGGATGCTATGGCTTCTGAAATGGATGCATTACTACGGAATGATACTTGGTCATTGGTTCCTTATGATCCCTCAATGAATGTTCTTGGGAACAAATGGGTATTTCGCGTCAAATAAAATTCTTGTGGTGCGATAGAGCGCTATAAGGCTCCCTTAGTTTTGAAGGGGTTTCACCAACTTGAGGGCCATGACTACTACGAAACGTTCAGCCCTGTTGTTAAGCCAGCTACCACTCACATTGTTCTTACCTTGGCAGCATCTTACAATTGGGTTTTGCGTCAATTAGATGTGCAAAATGCCTTTCTCTATGGTGAATTGCAAGAAGAAGTCTTTATGTCACAACCTTCTGGCTTCATACATCCTCAATATCCGAATCATGTCTGTAAACTCAAGAAATCCCTCTACGATCTCAAACAGGCGCCTCGGGTATGGTACATGCGTCTCCTTAAGTTCCTTCTCAATTCTGGGTTCACTACTTCAAAATCAGATACATCCTTGTTTATCTATCGAGCTCATGGTGTAGTGGCTTATATTTTGGTCTATGTAGATGATATTATTGTCACTAGAAATAACTCATCCTTTCTAGAAAGCATGATCTCAAAACTTGGTGCAGAATTTTCAATTCGTGACCTTGGTCCCTTAAGTTTTTTCCTTGGAATTCAAGTATCTCATGGATCTGCCGGTATCACCCTCTCTCAGGAGGAGTACATCACTTTTCTTATCAAAAATGCTAATATGCAAAGCTGTAAACCACTTTCCACACCTATGGCAGTGAACTCGAAGCTCCACGTTGGTGACAGTCCCCTATTCCATGATGCCACTTTGTATCGGAAAATTGTTGGAGCCTTACAATATGTCACACTTACTCGTCCTGACATTTCCTTTGTCGTCAACAAAGCTTTCCAATTTATGCATAATCCCACAGTCAATCAATAGCCTGCATTTAAGCGTATTCTATGTTATATAAAGAACACTCAACATTTCTATTTTCACATTCTGCGCTCTTCCACATTGTTTCTTCAGGCTTTCACTAAATAGGATTGGGCGGGGTCCTTATATGATCGTAAGTTGATTGGAGGATATGCCATCTTCCTTGGTTATTCTCTTGTCTCATGGTCTTCGAAGAAACAACGAACTGTGGCTCGATCCTCCACTGAGTCAAAATGCAAGGCACTCGCTGATGTTGCGGCAAAGCTAACTTGGATTCAGTCTATGCTTAATGAGCTTGGGTTGCACCTCCCCAAAGCTCCTATCTTGTGATGTGATAACATTGGTGCGGCCTACCTCTCCATTAATCCAGTCTTTCATGCTCGCACAAAGCATGTCGAGATAGATTTACATTTTGTTTGGGATAGAGTCGCTAAGAAGGATCTCCTGGTACAATTCTTGTCATCTAAAGATCAATTGGCCGATATCTTGACAAAGCCACTTTCAGCTGCGCGCTTTGAGTTTCTACGTTTCAAACTGAACGTGTCTTCTCCTCTTTCAGTTTGCAAGGGGAGTATTAGACTGTGTCCTTCCCAGTCGGATAAGGGATAGGTTTTAGCTATTCTTAACTTGTATCCTAGTGTAACTGTATCTCTTAGTCCTTATCAAATTGTATAGCCTTTTTGTATATATTTGCATCCAAAGATTCTATATGAAATAGAGATAAACAAGAATAAAATCGGTGCTTAAACTTCTCTGTTTCTGCTGCTTTAATAGATAGCAAGTCTGTTATTACCCAAGTACAGGAATTGCAAGTGATTATTCATGATCTCCGTGATGAAAGTATAAGTCGAATTAATACTTATGTTGAAAGTATTAATTATATTAATATTACTAACAGAATTTTCATTGAAGGTCTTGTTATCAATGAAGCATTCCAAGTTGCAACGATGATTGAGAAGTTGCCTCATTTGTGGAAGGACTTCAAAAATTACTTGAAACACAAACGTAAGAAGATTTCTCTTGAAGATCTCATTGTTCGGTTGAGAATCGAAGAGGACAACAAAGTTGCTGAAAAGAAAGGTTGTGGAAACTCAACAATAATGGGAGCAAACATTGTTGAGGATGCTCTTCAAAATAATAAAAAGAGGAAGAAGGCTTCTGGACCGAAAAGCAACCCAAGCAAGAAGCGGTTCAAAGGAAATTTCTACAACTGTGGGAAATCTGGGCACAAATATGCAGATTGTCGTGCTCCAAGGAAAGACAAGAAGAAGGGTCAAGCAGACATGGTTGAAAAGCACAGAAATATTGATGACGTGTGTGCCATGCTTTCTGAAAGCAACCTGGTGGTAAATCCTAAGGAGTGGTGGATTGATTCTGGAGCCACTCGCCATGTCTGTGTTGTTAGTGAAGCTTTTGCTACATATGTTCTCGTTGGACCCGAAGAGACGCTTTCTATGGGAAATTCTGCAACAACCAAAATTGAAGGATGTGGCAAGATATTTCTGAAAATGACTTATGGCAAGGTGGTGACTATGAACAACGTCCTTCATGTTCCCGAGATTATTAAGAACTTAGTCTCTACTGCACTTCTCGTTAAGGATCTAAACGACCGCGGGAAAAAACAAAAGTAAGTACATTTAATCAAGAGGATCCAAGACGTAGTAAACGTCAAAGAACGTCTACTTCATTTGGACCAGATTTTGTGACTTTCTTATTGAAAAATGAGACTCGAACATTTAAAGAATCCATGTCTTCTTCGAAATCATTATTTTGGAAAGAGGAAATCAATAGTGAAATAGAATCCATATTGAACAACCATACATAGGAATTGGTTGATCTTCCTCCTGAAAATAAACTATTGGGTTCTAAATGGATTTTTAAGAGGAAACTGAAAGATGATTGTACTATTGATAAATATAAGGCAAGACTTGTGTTCAAAGGATATAGACAATGAGAAGGTCTTGACTATTTTGATACATACTGTCCAGTTACAAGAATTACGTCCATACGAACGTTAGTGGCTGTAGTTGCAGTTTATGGTCTTGAAATTCATCAAATGGACGTTAAGACGGCCTTCTTAAATGGAGATTTGGAGGAAGAAATCTACATGGAACAACCTGAAGGGTTTGTGGTTCCAGATAAAGAAAAGAAGGTATGTAGACTTGTTAAGTCCCTTTACAGACTAAAACAAGCACCCAAACAATGGCATGCGAATTTTGACCAAATAATGTTGTCATTGGTTTTAAGATAAATGAATGTGATAAATATGTGTACATTAAAAATGTTCCAAGTCACATAGTCATTGTTTGCTTATATGTGAATGATATGCTGATAATGAGTAATGACATTGCCAACATAAATGCGACTAAGTGTATGCTAACTAGCAAGTTTGACACGAAGGACTTGGTAGTTGTTGATTTAATTATGGTTATTAAGATCCATAAGACTCCTCAACGTCTGGCATTGTCACAATCTCATTATATTAAGACAGCACTTGGAAAATTCAAGTACTTAGATTTTAAAGTTGCAAAGACTCCAATTGATGTGAATCTTGCACTAGAAAAGAACAAAGGCCAAAACATATCACAATTGGATTATGCTCGTGTGTTGGGATGTTTAATGTATAACATGAATTGTACACGACCAGATATATCTTGTGCTATAAGTAAATTGAGTCGATACACGAGTAATCCATGTCAATCTCATTGGATGGCAATAAAACGAGTTTTGGGATATTTAGAATATACCCAGGACTTTACTTTGCACTATAGTAAATATCTTGCAGTGATTGAGGGATACTGTGATGCAAATTGGATCACCAGTTCAGCTGATTCTAAGTCCACAAGTGGATATGTATTCATTATTGATGGGGGAGAGGTATCTTGGAAGTCGTCCAAATAAACATGTATTGTCCGCTCTACGATGGAGGGTGGGTTCATAGCCTTAGATAAAGCCGGTGAAGAAGCTAAATGATTCCGAAATTTCTTGGAAGATATTCTATTTTGGCCCAAACCGTTGGCCCTAATATGTATACATTGCAATAGTCAAGCGGCAATGGGAAGGGCTGAGAGCGTTATGTATAACGGTAAATCTCGTCATATTCGACAAAGACATAAAACCGTTAGGCAATTACTCTCTAGAGGAATTATCACGATTGACTACGTAAAGTCAAGTGGTAATGTGTAGGATCCACTTATGAAAGGCCTAATTAGAGAGGTAGTTCAAAAATCATTGAGGGGAATGACACTATGGCCAGGGACAAGTCATTGTGGCGGTAACTCTACCTAGAAGACAAGAGATCCCAAAATCTAAGTTCAAGGAGATCAAACAAAGTCATTAATGGCGGTTCAACATTGACAACTAAAATTATGGTTCATTCTCGTGATGAGACAATGTTCATTACCAAGGATAAAGCATTAAGGATTTTTAATGATTTCTAAATTTGATACGGGGTATATCAAATAGTGTATCTACAGGATGACACGTTTAGGAATCACATATGTAAGTGTGAAGTGTTAGCCGCTTCAAGGAGAATTTTGTAAGGCTAGTGCTCTACGCACTTATGAAACAAGCGGTGTTCATGGATGAAACAAACACAACAATGAGAACCAAAGACGCTTAATGGTTGATTAGATGACTTATGGTTGTCTAGGTATACAACAAAGTTCGACGGTTCAAACATATCAAATCTACCGATTGATCGAGTATATCCGACATAAGTTCACTACGGAATGTTCAAAGAAAAATCTACTTATCCAAATGTGATTAATCCTTGCTTGCTAATCACACAGTTTTCATGAATATTTACGTGATATAGCCATTCCCTATTCATGTGGGGGATTGTTGGGTTGTTTAAGATTATTTTAGCTTAAAAGAGGGTGAATGGCAAATGGGGGAGGGGTGGGGGATGAAATATTTGAGTTTCCCTCCTTGACAAAGGGACATTGTCCCATATTGGAGGAGGAAAAGACTGTTGATGGTATATATACAATTGCTCTTCTTCTAGCTCTTAAAGAGTTAAGAAGAAGGCAAGCCTCGCGTCGTCGTCGTCGCTCGCTCGCTCAGCTCGGCTTCGGCTTCGGCTTTTGGACCAATTTTTCTGTGATATAGCCATTCCCCATTCATGTGGGGGGTGTTGGGTTTTTTAAGCTTATTTTAGCTTAAAAGAGGGTGAATGGGAAATGAAGGAAAAATAAAAAATTTGAGTTTCCCTCCTTGACAAAGGGACTTTGTCCCATATCGTAGAAGGAAAAGACTTTTGATGGGTATATATACAAATCCTCTTCTTCTAGCTCTTAAAGAATTAAGAAGAAGGCAAGGCTCGCGTCGTCGTCGTCGTCGCTCGGCTCGGCTTCGGTCACATGATTGATTAATTACTTTTTTGGAACAAATTTATTTGTTAATATTAAAGATTAACGTAATATTATTTAATCCAAATTATCCGTTTTTATAACGGCTCCACATTTTGAATTCCCATTTTATTTTGCGTAAATAGACATTTACGTTATGGCCGTTTTACATGAACAGTCATTTGAAGAGTTGTACCTCTTCGTTTAAACTCAACATGTTGGCTATAAATAGCACACTATTCCCTAAGATTTTTCATACGAAATTTCTGAGTTCTCCTCTTTCTTTCTGCATGCTTTCTTACAAAACAAACAACGTAAGTGTGATTTGCTGCCGCTATTTGTGTTCGTTGAAACACTGGGGTTTGAAGTACCGCTACACCAGTGTGTAATCCGTTCTATCCTGGGAGAAAATAAACCACAATCTCGGGTACTAGGAGGGGATTAAGTTCCTTAAGGAAACACTGTGAATTCAGTGGGCTCGAATTAAATTTTGTTCCTTCAACATTTCTGTTTATGAGTTTTTTTTTTTCTCCAAAATTATTTCACAAATACAGTAAACAAACATTGGATTGTGATTACGTAAGATAAGAAGGTTTTCGAAATAAATTTGTAACATATGGCCGTTATCAACTCTTTCTTAAATATGTTAGATTTTCTCTAATTAATATGCTCTTTCCTTCATAATATTTTTTTTTCTTGAGTATGAAAATGTTACAAAATAGTTTTTTTAAAATAGGAAATCCATGATTTATCGAATTTTAATCATTAACTCATGATGAGTAAAATATAGGAATCTACTGGAGTTGAGTTGTAGACTTGTAGCGTAGTTGTTCCAAGTTTTAGTACAGAAACATGACTTGAAATCTTTTCTCTTTTCCTTTTCAACCGAACTTGAAATCTACTCTAATAGTTTTAGGACACATATTCATAATTAATTTAATATTTAATTTGGCATTTAGTAACCCATGACAAACCTCTCCTGTTCAAGCTTTGTCCATTTCAGGGTTTCAGATCTCTCTCTTACCTTTTCAAATTTTCAAAGGCAAAAGAATCCAAGAAAAACGTAATTGTTACCTTCTTCAAAAAAAAAATCCAAGAAAATTATGGAGTTAAGTGGGTTATTACATTTGTCTCTTAAACATTTATAAAGAAAAACTAAACTAAATAGCCGCCTATCTAATCTCGTAAATTAAAAATACCCGACAAATGTATAATATATATATATATATATATATATATATATATATATATATATATATATATATATATATATATATATAATTTATATATAATATAGGTATAATTATATTTAATTAATATATAATCTATATACATTGAATCTGGTCGGCTATTTGTGTAACAATCCCATTTATAAACTCCATTGTGTTCAATATTGTATGGGTACACTGCACCTTACCACATGGTAGGTTAAAGTGAACCCATTTAATTTGCTGTTGGAGGACACAATCAAATAATAGAGACAAAAGAAATAGAGAAGTTACTGGACAGCAAGTGTCTAAACTAGCACTATTCCAAGTGTCCGCACTTACAGAGTCAAAGTAATATGGGTAATCACCTGACTCGGAAAGAACCGAATTCATATCTCAGAGCTATTGCAATGTGTAACCCGATCTAATTATATTACCGTTGCAGCATGCAACCGATCCACATGTAATACGGTTGACGGCGTGCAATCCGATACAATCTCAATGTCATCAATAATCCATATCCGTTCATAATATTCGTGGTGCAAAAATTATCATCTTTCACAATATTTGTAACGACCCGACCGGTCGTTTTTAGAATTTAAGCTCTGTTCGGTAGCGTAAGGTCATGAACAGCTTCAGATTATGTATATCGACGTGCGTGCATGGTTGGATTCAGTTACCGGATGATACAGAGTCGAATTGAAAAAAGATTTTAGTTTTGAAAGCTTAAGCGGTGGAATTTGACCGGAGGATTGACTTTCGAGTAAACGGCCTCGGAATGAGTTTTGGGTAATGTCAACAGCTTTGTATGGTGATTTTGGACTTAAGCGCGTGTCCGGATTTGGTTCTAGAGGTCCGTAGAGTAATTTGAGGTAATTCGGCGAAAGTTGGAAAATGAAGAAGTTTGACCACAGTTGACCTTTTGGGATATCGATGTTGGAATGTGATTCCGAGAGTTGAAACAGCTCCGAGATGTTAATTGGGACTTATTTGCAAAATTTCACGTCATTCCAGGTTGAATTGATGGGTTTCGGCACGAGTTTAGAAATTTGAAGATTTGAAAGTTCCTAAGTTTGATTTATGGTTTGATTCATCATTTCGGTGTTGTTTTATGTGATGTGAGACCTCGAGCGAGTCTGTGTTAGGTTATACGAATTATTTGTGAGTTTAGACGGGGTCTCGGGGGCCTCGGGTGTGTTCCGGGTGGGCCACGGGCCATTTTTCCCATTTTTGGAACTGCTGTTTTTCTGCTTCTGGTGTTCTCCTTCGTGATCGCGAACAGCCCTTTGCGTTCGCGATGTGTTGTTGCCGACTACCTCGAAATCCTTCTTCGCGTTCGCGTTTGGTACCCCGCGTTCGCGTATAACCTGTTTCTTGTTCTTCGCGTTTGCACCCTCTACACTGCGTTCGCGAAGGGTCTTGTTGGACAACCTCGCTTTCCTCTTCGCGTTCGCATCCTTCCCTACGCGTTCGCGTAGGTTCCTGTTCCTCTTCTCCGCGTTCACGAGCCCATTATCGCGTTCGGGGTGGGCTACTGGGCAGCTTCATTTTTTTTCTTCTTCGCGAACGTGTCCCTTCCTCCGCGTTCGCGATGCACAAATGCCTGGGCAGAATATAAGTTTTCCAAAACGAGGGTTAAGCCATTCTTATCACATTTTGGCTTTTAGAGCTCGGTTCTTGGCGATTTTTGGTTGGTTTTTCATGAAATTCGATTGGGTAAGTGTTCTTCAACTAGAATTGAATATATTCCATGATTTTATCTTTATTTTCATCGTTAAATTTGTGCTTTGAGTTGAGGAAAATATGGGTTTTGAAAGAACTTTTCTAAAATGAAAAATCGTGATTTGAGGGACGAAATGGTATCAGAATTCGATAAATTTTGTATGGTTGAACTCGTATTGGAATGGGTATTCGGATTTTGCAAAATTTGATGGGTTCCGAGATGCGGTCCCGTGGGTTGACTTTTGGGTCGATTTTTAGATTCTCATAAAGATCGGAACTTATTATTCGGAATAGTTCCTTATACGATTTATGTGTGTTTTGAAGTTGTTCTAGTTGGAGTTAAGCCGTTCGGAGGTCTTTTCACCCGAGAAGTCCATTTTAGTGTACCGGATTGTCGTCTTTGAGGTAAGTATCTTGCCTAACACTGTGTGGGGGAACTACTCCTTAGGATTTAAGTCTTCTATGTTGACTGTAGCCCGTGAACGTGAGGTGACGAGTGCGTACTCGGACTTATTTGTATGAAGTTGTCCTTTTAGGGTTCTTAGGTCCTTATATTCCCTGTGTATGAATTTGTAATTGTTATGACTGCGTTCTGATTGCTGATTTCATCTATTCCTGCTTAAATTATAATTACTTGCTTTTAGATTGCTTTTAGATTCCCTTTGTTGTCGGTTTGATCTTAATTGACTTAGTTGAAGAATTTACCTCTCCTATCATCATGCTATATTTTCTTCATAACTGCCTATTTAGCTAAAATTAGTAAAATCTCTCCATATAGTTGTTTACCAGAAAATTGGAATTAGGATTATCTTTAGCTGCTTACCCTTATTTGGATTATGAAAAACCTCTCATGATCATTCAACCTTAAAAAGGAACTTAGATGACCTACACCTTAGTCGACTGGCTTGTATTGGGAATCTCTTGACTTGTGATGACATCTTATTGTGACGTGAATACTGTGAATTCATTATTACGTCTTGTTTCTCCCTGGTTAAGCTATTTTCTTTACGTTGGGTATTTCTCTTTAGTGGTTATTCCTTGTGAATGAGTTCTACCGTTCTTGAGAATTAAGTTCTTTCAATTATTTGCTCGTCGTACATTGCATTTCTATCTTTTGCTGCTCTTGTGATTTGTTGTGGAAATGTACGATGTTTCTATCGTGTTTTGGTCGTTATCTCTGTTTATTGCATTGCATATTTAAATTGGGGACTACGAACGTATTCCGGAAGATCCCCCTATACCGCATATTTACTTTTGGGGACTGCGGACGTATTCTGGGAGATCCCCCCCAGCACTGCATATTTACCTTTGGGGACGACGAACGTATTCTTGGAGACCCCCCAACACTGGATATTTACTTTTGGGGACTACGGACGTATTCTGGGAGATTCTCCCAGCACTGCATATTTACTTTTGGGGACTACAGACGTATTCTGGGAGATCCCCCATGTACTGTATGACAAATTCTGAACTACGGACGGAGTTCCGGTATATTTATCTTGAAGAAATCATGATCGAAGGATATTTATGAAAGATATATTTGAAAAGCATTTATCTTGCAGAAAAACTATGTTTGAAAGGCATTTATTTGGAAAAGTACGTTTGAAAAGCATTTATCTTGAAGGAATTATGTTTGAAGATTATCTTTCTGAAAAAATATATATATATACTCGGAGGAAGTGTATTTCAAGGGAATTTTCTATTTGAAATGACTATATTTTAAAGCTTTTAATATAAACTTGCGGGTGAAAGTCTACACTCGAAGCTTGACCATATATTTGGGGTTGTTGGCTAAGGCCTGATGTGAAAAACTATTGCAACGCTGGATTTCTACTTGGTCTTACCGCATTGTGGTTTTAGGTTTTCGGGTTGTGTTCCCGTCCATTCTTCTGGGTATTATTATGATGTTCCATTGTTATTTACTGTATTTTCCTTTCTCTTTGTACTGGTTTTGTGTTAATTATATTGTGTAGTCATTAGATAGATGTCATATTCTTTTATTCCTATATTTATGCCTATTTAGTTTATCGAACCAGTGGATGTCTCGACTAGTCCTTGTCACTAATTCACCGAGGTTATTCTTGATACTTACCGGGCACCGCTGTGGTGTGCTCATACTACTCTTCTGCACATTTTTGTGCAGATTCCAGGTTCGCATAGCCAGACGGTTAATTATTAGCAGCGTAGTTGCTGTTGTGGAGACTCAAGGTAAAACCGCTTCAACGTTCGCGATTCCGGAGTCACCGTCTTATTTTCTTTATTCGCATTGTTGTACCTATTTCCGAATAGTGGTACTTTAGGAGACTTAATGTAAATTCTTTAAAGCTTATGACTTGTACTTACCGGGTTTTGGGAAAATGTATAATGTGTTGATATTTATTTCAAAAAGCACTTAAATGATCATTTTTTTTATTAGTGATGTTGTTAATAATAGGCTTACCTAGTCCTTAAGACTAGGTTCCGTCACGATACCCAACAGAGAGAGAAATTGGGTCGTGACAAGTTGGTATCAGAGCTCTAGGTTCATAGGTGCTACGAGCCATAAGCGAGTTTAGTAAAGTCTTGCGGATCGGTACGGAGACGTCTGTACTTATCTTCGAGAGGCTACAGAACTATTCGGATTATTTCACTTCCTTCATTCCTATCGTGCGAGTTCATTGATCTTGAAGTTTGAAATTATCGTTCCATTCTCTCACTAATGGTGAGGAGACGAGCTGCAATTCCTAATGATGTTACCCTCGAGACGGATGTCGCTGGGGGCAGAGGCAGAGACCGACGAGAAGCACGTGCCACAGTTAGGACACCTACCAGAGCAGACGTTGAGGAGTCGTCAGTAGTTCCAGTTGGGGAACATGTACCAGAGGTGCCTGTTGTTACGCCCGGACTTCAGGAGACCTCGGTGCAGTTTTGAGTATAATTGGTACATTGACTCAGACGGTATTGATCCCAGGTACACCAGCTACTCTGCAAATCAGGGGAGGAGTTCAGACTCCCGCCGCCTACACTCCAGAGCAGCGAGATCATGTTGGTCAAGTTCCAGTTGTCATGGCAGCACAACTTGTGGTCCTAGTTCAGCATGTGGTTAGGGCAGCATCATCTGAGGAAGGACAACTTAGACTTGAGAGGTACAAGAAGTATCACCCTCCTATCTTCAGTGGATTGGCGACAAATGATTCCCAGGGTTTCCTGGAGGAGTGTCACCGCATTCTTCGTACTTCGGGTATTGTGGAGACGAGCGGGGTTGCTTTTGTCACGTCTCAGCTCAGAGGAACGGCTTGTCAGTGATGACGGGCATATGAGTTGGGTAGCTCAGCTGAGTCAGCTCACTTTCATGGGTTCAGGTTTCAGAGATGTTCTTGAGGGAGTTTGCACCTCAGACCCTCCGATAGGCATGGCGCGTGGAGTTTGAGCAGTTGCGGCAGGGCACTATGTCAGTATTAGTGTAACGTCGTCAGATTCAGTGAGTTGGCTAGATATGCACCTCACTTGGTTGCTACAGTTAGGGTGCGAGTCCGTAGATTCATTAAGAGACTCAGGCATGATATTCGGTTCAACATGACTCGAGAGTTAGAGTCAGACGTCTCGTTTCAACAGGTAGTAGGGAATTGCTCGCCGGTTAGAGGGCATGTGGGACCGGGAGCGAAAGGATAGATGAGATCAGGAGAGAGAGCACATGGAAGCGAGGAGGCCACATAGGCCGGAGAGATCTATGGGTCCTTATATGGAGGTAGGGTACCACACGGTAGAGGTTTTGCGGGCCAGCCAAATTCAGTTTGCATTACCGGTTTCGCATGGGGTTTCAGGTGCTCATGGGTCTCAAAGTACTCGTATTGCATAGTTTCTACAGCCATGTCTGCATAGAGGTTGTTTTGAGTGTGGAGATACCAGTCATGGTGAGAGATTGTCCCATGCTACAGACAGGTGTATCACAGCAGGGTATTAAGGTGAGTAGGGGTTTCCCAAGAAGGGGAGGCCCGGCCCGTTGATGTATTTCATAGTAGGCTGGAGGACATTGTGCCAAATGTTATCACATAGGTATGTTTTGATATGTTACAGAGGGGCACCATTTGTATTTCATTATAGATCTGCTGGTCGGGACGAGTTCCCTTATCTGTTGTTCCATTTAGGAGCGAGTTTCATACTTTGCACTCTATTTTTCATGTCTGCTCATGTTGGGAGATTCTAAAAGTGGTAGCACGTTTCTATCGTTGTTTTCATTCATCATTGAGAGTGATAAGACTAGAAGTGAGTTCTGGTTATCTTCATGGTAGGCTTAATGGGATTTTCCTAAGTATTATGTTTACGAGCTGTGATTTGATACTCTATCGAGGTGCGAGTTAAGTGAGCGTTATGATTTTATTAGCCGAGATGAGTTAGTGGGAGATTCCATTGGTATGATATATATTCAGTATGTGATTTAGAGTGGAGGGCGAGACCCTCGTGGTGTTTGGGATTCGATATGTTGGACCGGCTTGAGTACCGCGGTGGAAATTTTATCAGGATGGGATCCTTATGATTTGTTTATATGTTTTCCTTCTTTCCTTGTTATATCAGTTGTGGGTCAGTACTGATAGAGAGTAGTGCATGTCGGGCTTGTATGGTAGTTTCCTTATGTGTTCCCCTTTTCATATTCGGTCAATTTCATTATGTGCTTCTTGAGTTTAGCTTGCGGGGTGTGCCTGATGGGGTTATGTTAGTTGTGGCTTGGCGATTCAGTTGTCTAATTATGAGGTCTTCATGTTTATTGCACCATTTTCAGTATTTTGGGGCTTGGAAACAGAGTTCTTTCAGATATGAGGCTAATTGCCAGTGCTGAGTTGATTTCGGGAAGCTATTGTGATCAAAAGTGTTATTATGGGCCTATGTGTGATGTGTTATATTGTGTGGTCGTACCTTGTGGGTGTAGTCATGAGTTAATGCAGCCGGTTGAGGCTGATGCCGGATATGGATTTAGAATCGAGTCTTTTGAAAATGAGTAGAAGGTGAGAAATTGAGGTATGCGGCTTATTGGTGGTGATAGAAAGGCTATATTGTAGTTGTGATTGTGTCATCAGGCATATGTAGGTTGGGGTGACGTGGGATCACCCGAGGGTGTGTTGGAAGTGTGCATTCAGTGATTAAGTGAGTTCAGGGTGAATCTTGGCACGTTCGAGGACGAACATTTGTTTTAAGAGGGGGAGAATGTAACGACCCAACCGGTCATTTTGAGAATTTAAGTTACGTTCGGTAGTGTAAGGTCATGAACAACTTCACATTATGTATATCGACCTGCGTGCATGGTTGGATTCAATTACGGGATGATACGGAGTCGAATTGGAAGAAGAATTTTAGTTTTGGAAGCTTAAGCGGTGGAATTTGACCGTAGGTTTGACTTTCGAGTAAACAGCCTCGGAATGAGTTTTGGGTACTGTCAACAGCTTTGTATGGTGATTTTGGACTTAAGAGTGCGTCCGGATTTGGTTCCAGAGGTCCGTAGAGTAATTTGAGGTAATTCGGCGAAAGTTGGAAAATGGAGAAGTTTGACCACAGTTGACTTTTTGGGATATCGGGGTTGGAATGTGATTCCGAGAGTTGAAGCTGCTCTGAGATGTTAATTGGGACTTATTTGCAAAATTTCACGTCACTTTTTGAGATATCGGGGTTAGAATGTGATTCCGAAAGTTGAAGCAGCTCCGAGATGTTAATTGGGACTTATTTGCAAAATCTCACGTCATTCCAGGTTGAATTGATGGGTTTCGGCACGAGTTTAGAAATTTGAAGATTTGAAAGTTCCTAAGTTTGATTTATGGTTTAATTCATCGTTTCGGCGTTGTTTTATGTGATGTGAGACCTCGAGCGAGTCCATGTTAGGTTATATGACTTATTTTTCTGTTTAGACGGGGTCCCAGGGGCCTCGGGTGTGTTCCGGGTGGGCCACGGGTCATTTTTCCCATTTTTGGAACTGTTGTTTTTCTGCTTCTGGTGTTCTCCTTCGCGATCGCGAATAGCCCTTCGCTTTCGCGATGTGTTGTTACCGACTACCTCGAAATCTTTCTTCGTGTTCCCGTTTCGCACCCCGCGTTCGCGTATAACCTATTTCTTATTCTTCGTGTTCGCACCCTCTACATTGCGTTCGCGA
Source organism: Nicotiana undulata (assembly GCA_005239495.1). Classification (NCBI taxonomy): domain Eukaryota; kingdom Viridiplantae; phylum Streptophyta; class Magnoliopsida; order Solanales; family Solanaceae; genus Nicotiana; species Nicotiana undulata. Next base: position 32,807 of record ML257922.1, on the reverse strand, counting down.
AGGGTCTTCCTGGACATCCTCGCTTTCCTCTTCACGTTCGCATCCTTCCCTACGCGTTCGCGTAGGTTCCTGTTCCTCTTCTCCGCGTTCGTGGGCCCATTATCGCGTTCGCGATGGCTACTAGGCCGCTTCATTTTTTTTCTTCTTCGCGGACGCGTCTCTTCCTCCGCGTTCGCGATGCACAAATGCCTGGGCAGAATATAAGTTTTCCAAAATGAGGGTTAAGCCATTCTTATCACATTTTGACTTCTAGAGCTCGGTTCTTGGCGAATTTTTGTGGGTTTTTCACGAAATTCGATTGGGTAAGTGTTCTTCAACTAGAATTGAATATTTCATGATTTAATCTTTATTTTCATCGTTTAATTTGTGCTTTGAGTTGAGGAAATATGGGTTTTAAAAGAAAATTTCTAAAATGAGTTGAGGGACGAAATGGTATCGGAATTCGATAAATTTTGTATTGTTGAACCCGTATTGGAATGGGTATTCGGATTTTGCAAAATTTGACGGGTTCCGAGATGCGGGCCCGGGGGTTGACTTTTGGGTCGATTTTTAGATTCTCGTAAAGATCGAAACTTATTATTCAGAATAGTTCCTTATATGATTTATGTGTGTTTTCAAGTTGTTCTAGTTGGATTTGAGACGTCCGGAGGTCTTTTCACCCGAGAAGTTCATTTTAGAGTACCAAGTTGTCGTCTTCAAGGTAAGTATCTTGCCTAACCTTGTGTAGGGGAACTACCCCTTAGGATTTGAGTCTTCTATGTTGACTGTAGCCCGTGTACGCGAGCTGACGAGTGCGTACTCGGACTTATTTGTATGAAGTTGGCCTTTTAGGGTTCTTAAGTCCTTATATTCCCTGTGTATGAATTTGTAATTGTTATGACTGCGTTCTGATTGCTGATTTCATCTATTCCTGCTTAAATTATAATTACTTGCTTTTAGATTGCTTTTAGATTCCCTTTGTTGTCGGTTTGATCTTAATTGACTTAGTTGAAGAATTTACCTCTCCTATCATCATGCTATATTTTCTTCATAACTGCCTATTTAGCTAAAATTAGTAAAATCTCGCCATATAGTTGTTTACCAGAAATTTGGAATTAGGATTATCTGTAGCTGCTTACCCTTATTTGAATTGTGAAAAACTTCTCATGATCATTCAACCTTAAAAAGGAACTTAGATGACCTACACCTTAGTCGACTGGCTTGTATTGGAATCTCTTGACTTGTGATGACATCTTATTGTGACGTGAATACTGTGAATTCGTTGTTACGTCTTGTTTCTCCCTGGTTAAGCTATTTTCTTTACGCTGGGTATTTCTCTTTAGTGGTTATTCCTTGTGAATGAGTTCTACCGTTCTTGAGAATTAAGTTCTTGCAATTATTTGATCGTCGTACATTGCATTTCTATCTTTTGTTGCTCTTGTGATTTGTTGTGGAAATGTACGATGTTTCTATCGTGTTGTGGTCGTTATCTCTGTTTATTACATTGCATATTTAAATTGGTGACTACGGACGTATTCCGGGAGATCCCTTGTACCGCATATTTACTTTTGGGAACTACAGACGTATTCTGGGAGATCCCCACAGCACTGCATATTTACTTTTGGGACTACAGACGTATTCTTAGAGAACCCCCCCCCCCCCCAAAAAACAGCAAATATACTCTTAGAAAAATCACAAACATAAAAA
>ML257922.1:0-31075 GCA_005239495.1 Nicotiana undulata | reverse complement strand
TGGGGAGCCCCCCCACCCTTCATATTTTCTTTTGGGGGTACAGAGGTTTTCTTTAAGAACCCCCCCCCCCCCCCAACACTGCATATTTACTTTTAGGGACTACAGACGTATTCTAGGAGATCCCCCCAGCACTGCATATTTACTTTTGGGGACTATGGACATATTCTGGGAGATCCTCCCTGTACTGTATGACAAATTCTGAACTACGAACGGAGCTCCGGTAGATTTATCTTGAAGAAATCATGATTGAAGGATATTTATGAAAAGATATATTTGAAAAACATTTATCTTGCAGAAAACTATGTTTGAAAGACATTTATTTGGAAAAGTATGTTTGAAAAGCATTTATCTTGAAGGAATTATGTTTGAAGATTATCTTTCTGGAAAAAAATATATATATATACTCGGAGGAAGTGTATTTCAAGGGAATTTTCAATTTGAAATGACTATATTTTAAAGCTTTCAATATAAACATGCGGGTGAAAGTCTGCACACGAAGCTTGACCAAATATTTGGGGTTGTTGGCTAAGGCCTGATGTGAAAAACTATTGCAGTGCTGAATTTCTACTTGTTCTTACCGGATTGTGATTTCTGGTTTTCGGGTTGTGTTCCCGTCCATTCTTCTGGGTATTAATATGTTCCACTGTTATTTGCTGTATTTTCCTTCCACTTTGTACTGGTTCTGTGTTAATTATATTGTGTAGTCATTAGATAGATGTCATATTTTGTTATTCCTATATTTATGCCTATTTAGTTTATTGGGCCAGTGGATGTCTCGACTAGTCCTTTTCACTAATTCACCGAGGTTATTCTTGATACTTACTGGGCACCGCCGTGGTTAGCTCATACTACTCTTCTGCATATTTTTGTGCAGATTTCAGGTTCGCATAGCCACCCGGTTAATTGTTAGCAGCGTAGTTGCTGTTGTGGAGACTCAAGGTAAAACCGCTTCAGCGTTCGCGGTTCCGGAGCCACCGTCTTATTTTCTTTATTCGCATTGTTGTACCTATTTCCGAACAGTAGTACTTTAGGAGACTTAGTGTAAATTCTTTAAAGCTTATGACTTGTACTTACCGGGTTTTGGGAAGATGTATAATGTGTTGATATTTATTTCAAAAAGCACTTAAATGATCATTTTATTATAAGTGATGTTGTTAATAATAGGCTTACCTAGTCCTTAAAGCTAGGTGCCTTCACGATACCTACTGGAGGGGAAAATTGGATCGTGACAAGTTGGTATCAGAGCTCTAGATTTAACCAAGAGCTCAACCCATGAATGCATTTAAACAAGAATAACTGAATGGTGAAATCCAGTTTAGAGAAATTTTCACACTCTGGATATAACTCTTGTTTTTCTTCCTCCACTAATTTAAAAAATCTCTTTGCATCTTCAGATGGTCCCTCTCTCACTCCTTCATGGCTAAAGTCACCTTCTACATTTCTAAAAGTATCATGAAGCAGACCATCAATATCGTCATGCATATCAGAACCATCATCATCATTGGTTGGATGTGGCAAATCTCTCGAGGAAAACCCTTCTCCGTGAAAAACTCATTTGGTGTATCCATATGTAAACCCATAAGCACCTAAGTGATCCTCCACTACATTTTTATAATGCCAATAACGATTAAAGCACTTTTTACAGGGGCATAATATTTCATTTCCTTGGGAAGATCGTTCAAATGCTTTATCAAGAAAATCATTCACGCCACGAATATACTCATCAATGGATCTTCGAAGACTCATCCAAATTTTATCTCCATTACTCATTGAATATCCTATGAGACACATAAGTAAATCAACAATTAGTAATCCATGTTCCAGTAAGCTACAATTGTAGTATTCAAGTGATGTTGTATCAATCAATCATTTAATAATTACTTCTCACTTTTCCAAACTAGTTGTAAATATATATTGCAAAGTTGGAAGCCACTTGAAAAGAAAAACAGAAAGATTATAAAAGGACCTTTCAGTAGGAGGATTTTATAAAAATTGTCGCAAGAGGATTTTACTAAAAACTCAATATAATATATTATAAATATATCAATTCATAATTAAAACTTCAAAAATCCAAAGTGAAGCTGTGGAAAATTGAAAAATAAAAAACATAGCAGAAAAAAGAAAGAAGAACTGAAGAAGCTCTCTTAACTGAAGAAAAAACAGAACTTTTCTCAGATTGTTCTGTTGAGTGCAGCAGCAATGATAAAAAACAGAGCTAAAAAAACAAAAACAAAAAGAAAGAAGAAGAAGAAAAAGGTAGAAAAAACAGCGCAACACATGCTCTGTTCTATTGCAGCAGCAACGACAAAAAACAGAGCCCAAAACAAAAAAAAGAAGAAAAGAAAAAGAGAAAAATTCGACAAAGTTACAAAACAAAAACTCGAAGAAAGAAGAAAGGAGAAGAAGAAAGAAGAAAAGAGATGAAGAGAAGCATACCTAATTTTTTATTTTAACAGATCGCTGCTGCTGTATTCTTCTTTTCTTTTTTGCAAAAAGACGACGCTACAGCTCGCCACACGCTACAGAGAGGCAGAGGCGCTCGACAATACCATTTTCAGATCCTTAGCATCTCCTAAATGGCAAAGGATCTCACAGTCTACAGTAACAAATATGAAAAACTCTGTTTACTTGTCAACAGACGAAGACACAGCACTTCTACAGTTATCATAACACCTATATGTCATCGCCAAAGTCATCATGAGTTGCTAGGTGCTTAAATTAACTTTTACCATGCAACAGAAGATCAGACATTGCACATGAAAGATTTTTGCATTCTTCCTTAAAGGGATGTTCGCTCGTGTGTTCTTTTCTCTTTCCTCCCTTTATTTTTGTATTTCTTCGTTTGAAGTCAAAGCAGGATTAATTAGTCATGAATTATCCTATTCAAAAATCAACACCAAGATAGTCATTAGGAGTACCATATAAACAAACAGAGAAGAACGCAGGCCATTGAAAATTTTCAAACTGATGAAACTGTACAGAAAGCATTTGAACTCAATGTAAAAAAAATTCAAGGAGGATATCTATGGCAGCATATTTAGTTCATGAACCATATTTACTAATTGCTGAACAAGATCTCAAGTTTTTCTCAATATTAATCAACTTAAACTCAGAGAATAAAAATTCACTATTTCTTTTTGTAACAACAATATGTATATCTCACATCTTTCAAGAAGTAGTCACTGATTCTCCTTTTTGCTCCTTGAACTATTACAGGATCCCAGACTCTCTCAAACCTACGCGCCTCGCTTCTCGCCACAGTCTACCAAAAGCAGTGAAATATAGTCTATCTAACTTAAAAACTCACACAATAAAAAACAATCTGCATTGTTCAACCATAACTTTTACAACTAAAAATCATGGAGGTTACTATCCCCCAACCAAATATTACCTACATTACCAAATTAATCCAAATTTAGAGAGTAAAAATCAAGACTTTGGACATAAAACTAGAAACTAACATCCTAAAGATAACAACTTTACAGTAGTCCATGGTTAAAACAACACAATCCATGAAAATAATTCACCAAAACATCAAAACCTAAAAAGTAACATTCATAAGTTCATACCTAAGTCAACTTTTAATTAACACGGGATTCCAAAAATAGCAAAAAGAAAATTTGTTCTATAGCTAGAAACATATTCCAAATTACAAATATGGAAAGTTTTCAAGAACACCGACAACTTGATACGCTAAACTCAATGTCTCGACCCAATTTCGGAGTCGTGATGGCGTCTGTCGTGAAACCAGGCCAGCCACCTACTGTAACTAATCCTGAATCGTTTATTAAGGAAATTACCATTTCTCAACTGCCTGAAGTTAAATATAATAAAGATTTGTATTTAAAAGAAACTTATGAAACCAAAAACCCAAAATCTACAACGCTTGGATCCGGTGTCACACAGTCATGAGCTGCTAATACATAATACAACCCGAAAAGAAATGACCAACATAGTCCGAAAGTAAATACGACAGGTAGAAGAGAAAGAGATGATGAGATCACGGTCGCCAACTGCTACCTCGTCAACTCTGATGAAACGGCTGCTACTCACTGACCAGCGCTGAATCTCGATGTACCTGGATCTGCACACAAGGTGCAGGGAGTAACGTGAGTACACCAACTCAGTAGTAACCAAAACCAAACTACGGGCTGAGAGGTAGTGACGGACTAAACCTCCGATAATTTTGAACAACGGTATATAACTTGGACATGACAGTAATATATCAGAAAATAAACAAGATGCATCAATTTATGTCTGTAGCCCTGCATACCCGCATGAATTCATATAGAATCAGGAATGATGTGTACTCAGTAATCAAACTCTCATAAGGTAGTCCACTCAGTACTAGAATCTGGCCTTCCGGCCCAGGGAAAGTCCATCCCGGATATTACATAAACACAAGTGACACAGTCACCTAGTACTGAGGAAAAAGGCTGATCCATCCCCACGGAGAAGATCCATCTCCGGAACATAAGTCCCACGGAGAAGGTCCATCTCCGAAACATATCACTCGGACAAGATCCATGTCCAGGGAAAATCCATCCCTCAATATCTGTGCGCTCACTGGGGGTGTGAAGACTCCGGAGGGGCTCCTATAAGCCCAAGCGCTATATCAAGCCAACGAAGGCATGATTCCGGGATCGCTACGGTGTGCAGTCCGACCTCATATCTGTCTCAAAACCAGGGTCTAGGCCTCACTCGGTCAATACTCTCCAGTCTCACTCACAATGCCCTCAACATATATAAATCAGTCCAAAACAATGATAATATAGAAATAAACTAGCAATTACTGAGACGGAGGCATGGAACATATGTTATAAGAGGACTGAGTGCATGATAGTAATATAACTACAAACGACCATTCCGGTCTAAACACATTGGCGTGAAGCCTTAACATCTACACTTAACATGATTTCTAATATGCTCAGAGTAATTACCGCCTTCCCAGTACAAGGCTCAGTTTGAAATAACCATCAGACAACGCCGTGGGATGAACCCGGCCACCAACATTCGATGCACGCCGTCACTTGGCATGTGTGTCACCTTAATTAACATCAATTATCAGATAATTTGGGGTTTCGAACCCTCAGTTCCAAGATTGGAAGCGTTACTTACCTCAATCAAGCCAAAACTCTACTCCGCAATGCCCTTGCCGCTCGACTCAGCCGCAAATCGTCCCGAATCTAACCAAAATCGATATTATATCATTAATATATGCTAGAGGGATGAACCGCAGTTGAAAATTATCAATTTAGATTAAAAACATTCCAAAGTTGGCCAAATCCGGCCCCTGGGCCCATGTCTCGAAACCCATCAAAAATTATAAAATATGAATGCCTATACAACCACGAGTCCAACCATACAAATTTCACCAAATTCCGACATCAACTCGACCCTCAAATCTTCAATTAAAGTCCTCAACAAGCCCAAATCACCCATACATATCCCTTTTGTCCTTAGTAGATTTCATCCTTGTCCTTTAAGCCCCAATCTAGGTTATATGATTCAATAATTAATCAGTATTAAGCTATTGAATCACTAGAATCACCAATCATCCTAACAAGATTCAAAAATTCACTATTCATCTTCTTCTCTATTCAAGAACCCTAACTCACAATACCCATTTCAAGGACTAGCATAATTCTTCAACCAATTGGTACTTTCTACTTCACAATATATTCCAAATACTTAATCCATAGTTATATTTAAGTGTAGGGTGGAGAATTTACCTCTTGTAGATCAAACCCTAACTTGAACCCTTTTGAATGATTCTTGATGATTAGAGAAATTCCTATGAATTTCAATCCATGTAGATGTTAATACTACCATTAACTAGTGTTAATCCATTATAAAAATATCATAAAACTCATCTTTGATGTGTATTTGGGTTGAGGGTGCTCCACCTTCTCTCTAGAATCCAAAACTTAGCCAAAAATGTTATCTTTTTCTCTCTCCCCGAATTTCCCCTATTTTATAGACATTGAGATGTGTAGGCTGGATGCGTAGGCTACGCAGCAGATTGGCTACGCAGCTTAACCCTCCCTTCACTTCCATGCTGATTTTGCCTACGCAATGGTGCGTAGGCTACGCAGACTCGCGTAGCTGTTCTGTCAGCATTTGGTAAAAAGGTCATAACTTCTTGTTGAAATCTCCAATCGATAAACGGTTTGATACGTTGGAAACTAGACTCAAAGAGCTTTAATTTGATAGGTTATACACTATATAACTCTTCATATCTTGAGAGTAATGCTCGTTTGAAGTTAGATCTTGTACAAACTCACTTGAAACTTTATCCCATCATGAAATTTTTAACTTGACTTAGCCTTAGGGCTCTTCTTAGACCCTAAACCACTTTTAATGCATATCATACATATATTGTCATGATCAATTAGTATCATTCAAATTAACAGTCTTGTTCAAACCCGAATTGATATAATTAGCACCCGTCAATCTTCTTAATGGTCTCCAAACACTTAGATTTTTTTTTCCTGGGGTGTTACACTCAACCACTAACACAAACAAAAAAAGTACAGTAACAAACATATAAGAAAAGTAAAGTTTCAAGACTGTATATACTCACAAATCATACAAGTATGGTGGAAGCAAAGTTATATCAGTTAAATAAAAAAATTGGGTCCTCTAAAAAAATTGAAAAAATAGATCCTTGAATTGGTTACCTGTAATCACTAGATAAATGTTTGTTCAGTATTTCTTTCTCTGTTAACAGCACAATAGAAGTTCAACTTCACTCATTTCCGAGGCCTTAAAATTTCTAGTTCATAATTGAAAAGTTAATATTGATACATAAAAATACCAGATGTACGTATCACATCTGCTAATAATTTCTTCCTCATCCTACTTCCATGAACTATGGACCTTAAACCCAAACCTCTTTCACAATTGATGAAGATAAAAATATCTCATAACAATGGGATTAGTTCAAAATCAGAATATCTCATAACTATGGGATTAAAATCGATATTATAACCTGTTTTAGCTAATACCTTTAATCAAACTCAAATGAACTTAATTCAAAATTTATTCCGTCATAAACCCATTTTATTCCTAAAATTAAACGACCCATGATAGTATATTGGGAAAGAGCTAAACAGTACCCCCAAATAAAGTCGAATAGTAGTGGGTTTGGGACAAAAAAGTATAATATATACAATAATTTTCTTCAAACTCTCCCAGCTTTGAATTTCCCTATTTATGTTTTTGAACATTGTCGACCTCAACAATGGAGTTTTGAAGGGTAAGTCACTTTAATTCCTCCCAAACAGCAGTAAACTCAATATTCGGTACAAAATAAACTTCGAATAAAATTTTGGCTCAAAGAATTAAAACCCAGTTTCTCAAACTCCAATTTTACTAAAACCCAAAATTTAAGCAATCTTCTTTAATTTTTTATCACGGATCTTTTCACGGAATACTCAAATCTTCACCAAATTTGAGATACAAACTTTAAACCACACAAAAACTAAAAATCAAACATAAATTAGAACACTGGCGGAAATAGCTTAATGGTAGAGCATAGCCTTGCCAAGGCTGAGGTTGAGGGTTCAAGTCCCTCCTTCCGCTCCTGGCTTCGTCGTTTAGTGGTAACAAGTTCCGTGCATAAGCCACTTTAGAGATAGGGGCGAGCAGCAAGCGATGGAATTGAGTCTTTCAACAGCATTTCCGAAAGGAAGTCTTCTTCATTCAACGGCATTAGCCGTCTAGGATCTTCGAGAGCAGTTAACTTCATAGAAACCCATTTGTGTATTTTGTAAGCTTTTCCAAAAATAATTGAATAGAAAATCTAGAGATGGAGAACTTCATGGAGGAGAGCATGCAGACCTATTGTGGTAGAGAGCAATATGAATCGAACTCCTTTGCTGGTCGAAATCCTTCGCTGGATTTGGAGGTCGTTTTTCTCTTGAAGAAGCTGGAGGGTTTTCTGTTTACTGAATGAATTGAATAAAAAAGAGGTAAGAAGACCCCTCCTTTAGCTTGATACGTATAATTCTGTATTTTAGAATTATTTTTTAACTATAAAAAGGAGCATTCGCGGGTTTTAGTGAAATAATTGGAGGGAAATTAAATCCTTTTTTTACAGAGAACCGTCCCCCCAGAGTTATTTTACCAAACTGTCTCCATAGACAGGTATGTGGCAGCGGTTATTGTACTACTGCGACGGTTTCGTTTTAGAACTGTCTTAATAGGCTCAAGGGGCTATTGCGACGGTTATAATCCTTGCAATAGACCATCTGTTGCAAGGGTAATGTAACTGTTGCTAAATAACCGATGCAATAGATTTATTTTCTAGTAGTGCCTAATTCTTAAGATTAGGTGACGTTACGATGCCCAACGGAAGAAAAAATTGAATCGTGATAATAGTCAATTCTCCAGCTCATGGATACATATATATATAAGCGCACCAGATCATAACAATATTAATACAGAGAAAAGCTCATACGGCTATGAGATAGCTATTGCTAGTCAGATAATTCAATTCTTAGATGATTGGGAAACACTACGTTATCATAATAAGGCTAGTATGTCATACCTAAATCAAATGAAAAAGAATATATACACCAAATGTGTTCATGGTCCAGTTTAGATCGATTTTTTCCTAAGAAGAATCTGTGATGACCCAAAAGGTCATTTCGTGTATTTTTAGTAATTCTGTGTTTCGAGGTCGCGAAAACCTCCTTCTATCTCACCTTGATTTGTGTGTGCAGCCTAAGCGTGTAGCCGGAAAGCCTTTATGTGAAAACTGAGGAAATTAGCAATTTTGAATTTGAAATTTGAATAACGTTTACTTTGATCAACATTTTTGGTAAACGGACCCGGATCCGTGATTTGACGGTCCCGAAGGGTCCGTAGGAAAATATGGGACTTGGGCGTATGCCCGGAATCAAATTCCGAGGTCCCAAGTCCGAGAAATGAATTTTTAAAAGAAATTGTTTTCTCAAAATATAAGAGGTTTTTGAAAATAAAATTATATGTGAAACCTGTGGTATCGGGTCCGTATTATGGTTCCGGAGCCCGTTACAGGTTTGATATAATATATATGTTATGTCTGTAAATTTTGGTAAGAAACGGAATTCAGTTGACGTGATTCGGACCATAAATGCAAAATTTGATGTATAAAGAAGTTTTGAGAAAATTTTATTGATTTTGGGGTTTAATTCGTTGTTTATGATGTTATTTTGGCGATTTGATCGCACGAATAAGTCTGTAGGATGTTTTTGAGGTTGTGTGCATACTTGGTTTGGAGCCCCGAGGGCTCGGGTGTGTTTCGGATAAGTGTCGGGGTGTTATTGAACTTAAAAATATGGTGTTGCATAGTTTTCTTATGTCTGGTGGCATGCACTATGCGATCGCATAGCACAATATGAGAGGGGTCTGTAGCACTATGCGATCGCATAGCATTAGCTGCGATCGCATAGAGGACTAGGAATGCTGGGGGGCTGGGTAGAGATTACACTGTGTAATCGCATTTGCACAGTCGTGATCGCGGAGCGTGGGAGTCAGTCAACTGTGCGATCGCATTCCCTCTATCGCGATTGCATAGGTCAAAATTCGCCCAGTTATTTCTTTAGTCTAAAAACAGAACACTTACGGGATTAAACCCATTTTTCACAATTTCTTCTTCTCCACACCTCATTGGGCGATTTTTGAAGGGAATATTCACCATAACCTCATAGGTAAGTAATCCTTGACTCATTCTCTTCCATTTGTATCAACACCCATTAGATTTCTAGGCCTAAAATATGAGATTAAGAGTAGGAAATTAGGGGTTTGGATAGAGTTAGAGCTTTTTGATTAATTGGGAATTTGACCTCGTTTTGGGGTCGGATTTCAAAACAAATTATATATTCGAGCTCGTGGGTGATCGGGTTTTGGTCTGAACCTCGTGTTTTGACCAAGCGGGCCTGGGGTCGATTCTTGGATTTTGGAAAAAATGTTATAAAGTCTATAATTAAGCATTGAAATTGAATTGTTTAGCATTTATTGATGTTATTAAGTCGATTATGTCTAGATACAATTGATTTGGAGTCGGGTTCAAAAGGAAAAGCGGTTCTTGAGGCTTGATTTTGATTGTGGAAGTCGAGGTAAGTGTTTGGCCTAACCTTAACTTGAGGGAATAGGTGTTGAGTCTTACTTGCTATGTGATTATTCCATGTTCAACGTATAGGTGAGGTGACGAGTACCTATATGTTGTTTCAAGCATGCCCGTGAATCGGATATTAGTAATTATGTGATTTTCATTGAGATTTGTTGTGTTATGGATTTAATATCAATTTGCTAGTTATTCATTTGATGGAAATTCTTGGTTGTGAACACTATTGAGTATTTGTTCGGTTGAGAAATATTTTTTTAAATTATACACTTGTGTAAGATTTGTTATACTTGTGTCCCTTACCATGACGGTATTGTTTCTGTTGATTGTTCCCTTGTCGGGATGTTTTGATTTATGGTCCTTATTGTTGATTTTTCTTTGCCAAACTGTTGTTTTATGATATTTAGCACGAGGGGACATTCCGTGCCGCGTTTATGATATTTTAGCACGAGGGGACATTTCGTGCCATATTTATGATATTTTAGCACGAGTGGACATTCCATGCCATGTTTATGATATTTAGCACGAGGGAACATTATGTGCCATGTTTATTATATTTAGCACGAGGGGACATTTCGTGCCATATTTATGATATTTTAGCACGAGTGGACATTCCATGCCATGTTTATGATATTTAGCACGAGGGAACATTATGTGCCATGTTTATTATATTTAGCACGAGGGGACATTTTGTGCCATGTTTATGATATTTAGCACGAGGGGACATTTCGTGCCACGTTTATGATATTTAGCACGAGGGGACATTTCGTGTCTAGTTTATGATATTTAGCACGAGGGAACATTCTGTGTCGTGTTTATGATATTTTAGCACGAGGGGACATGCCGTGCCGTTTCTATTTACTTATTGTGAGGATGGAAGTAAAAGCACGAAGGGTGATGCCGTGCACTTGTTGTTTGTTTTGTGTCATTAATTCCTGTTGTTATTTTGATATTTAGAGTGTTGCCTTGTTCTGTTATTTCAGTAATTGCTTCCCCCTTTTCCCCAACATATATTCCCCCGTTCTTATACTTAATTGTTACTTATTGTCGTTATTTCTTTTATATATTACTAAATTGCACAGGTGATATTATTTATTGTTTCCTAGCCTCGTCACTACTTCGCCGAGGTTAGGCTCGGCACTTACTCAATACATTGGGTCGGTTGTACTGATACTATACATGCACACTTTTTGTTGTGCAGATCCGGTACAGGATCCAGTGGATATTGAGTTAGGCGGCTTCCTTCAGTCCACTTGGAGACACTGAGGTAGTCCTGCAGGCGTCCGCATGCCTTGGCGTCCCCTTCCACTTTCCTTTATTTATATTTCTAGTACTTCAGAAAATAGATGTATTATTTCTTTCAGACTGTTATATGTACTACTCTTAGATAGTCCGTGACATTGTGACTCCAAAGATCTGGGTTGGTTATTTTGAAAATTCGTAAAAGTTGTGGATTTAGTTATGTATTTCTTTTATTTGTTCTCATTTTAAGCTTTTATTTATGTAAAAGGTCGTATTTCACTGGTTCTCACTTAAAAGAAAGAGGCAAAGTTAGCAGTTATGACGGCTAAGAACGCAGCATTTGCTCGTTTGTACGAGGAGCTCGAGGGAAAAGGTGGGGAGGGGACAAGAGGTTGTACCGGTTGGCCAATGTGAGGGAAAGGAAAGCCCGCGACTTAGACCAAGTCAAGAACATCAAGGATGAGGATGGTAAAGTATTGATGGACGAGGCACTCATTAGGAGAAGATTGCAGTCATACTTCCATAAATTGTTGAGTGAGGAGGGGGATAGACGCGTTGTGCTGGGTGAGTTGGAGCTCTCTGACAGTTGGCAGGATTTTGGATACTGCAGGCGGATTACGGTAGAAGAGGTAGAAGGAGCGATGCGTAAGATGTGCAGGGGAAGAGCTACGGGTCCAGACGAAATCCCGGTGGAATTCTGGAAGAGCGTGGGGCGGGCAGGTTTGGAGTGGATCACTAGGCTGTTTAATATTATTTTCAAGGCAAAGAAAATGCCCGAAGAATGGAGGTGGAGTACGATGGTCCCTCTTTACAAGAATAAGGGTGATATCCAAAATTGCAATAATTATAGGGGTATCAAGTTATTGAGTCACACTATGAAGGTTTGGGAGAGAGTGGTGGAGTCCAGGGTAAGGAGGTGCGTGTCTATTTCCGAGAATCAGTTTGGATTCATGCAGGGGAGTTCGACTACGAAAGCAATTCATCTGGTGAGGAGATTAGTGGAGCAGTACAGGGAAAAGAAGAAGGATTTGCATATGGTGTTTATTGACCTTGAGAAGGCATACGATAAAGCTCCGAGAGAGGTCATGTGGAGGTGTTTGGAGTTTAGCGGCGTTCCCGTAACGTACATTAGGGTGATTAAGGATATGTATGAGGATGCTAAGACTCGGGTGAGGACTGTGGGTGGTGACTCGGACCATTTCCCTGTGGTAATGGGGTTGCACCAGGGATCGGCTCTTAGCCCATTTTTGTTTGCCTTGGCGATGGATGTACTGTCGCGTCATATCCAAGGGGAGGTGCCTTAGTGCATGCTATTTGCCGATGATATAGTGTTGATTGATGAGACGCGTAGCAGAGTTAACACGAGGTTGGAGGTTTGGAGACAAACCTTGGAGTCCAAAGGTTTCAAACTGAGTAGAACCAAGACAGAATACTTGGAGTGCAAATTCAGTGAGACCCATGATGCAGACGTAGTGGTTAAGCTAGATGCTCAAGTTATCCCCAGAGAGCGAGTTTTAAGTATCTCGGGTCTATTATCCAGGTTAATGGGGAGATTGACGAGGATGTCACACATCATATCGGAGCGGGGTGGATGAAGTGGAGGCTCGCTTCCGGTGTTCTATGTGATAGGAATGTGCCGTTAAGACTTAAGGGTAAGTTTTATCGAGTGGTGGTTCGACCCGCTATGTTGTATGGGGCTGAGTGTTGGCCAATCAAGAACTCCCATGTGTAGAAGATGAGAGTAGCAGAAACGAGGATGTTGAGATGGATGTGTGGGTGTACCAGGCAAGATAGGATTAAGAATGAAGTTATCCGGGACAAAGTGGGAGTAGCCTCCGTGGAGGACAAGATGCGGGAGTAGTGGATGAGATGGTTCAGACATGTTAGGAGAAGAAGCATTGATACCCCTGTTAGGAGGTGTAAGAGATTGTCCATGGAGTGTTTGAGAAGGGGTCGAGGTAGGCCTAAGAAGTATTGGGGAGAAGTGATTAGGCAGGACATAATGCTGCTTCAGCTCACTGAGGACATGACACTTGATAGGAGAGTGTGGAGGTCGAGGATTAAGGTAGAAGGTTAGCAGGTAGTTTATAGTGTTCACAGATAGGCGTAGTAGCATGCATTTCCCTTCATATTCTTATATTTTTATAACGGTATGTGGTTTTGTTCGCCGCATGTATGGTATTCCTTGTTGCTATTATTGGATACTAGTTATCCTTTATTTGTGCCTTTCTATTTTTTATTTTTTACTCTATCTTTCTTCATTCCTTTCTATTGTTGGATACTATCTATCCTTTATTTGTGCATTTATATATATATATTTTTTTCTTTTTTTTTTCTTCTTCTTCTTCATCTTTCTTCCTTCCTTGCTTCCATCTTCTTTTTGCCCTTCCTGAGCCGAGGGTCTATTGGAAGCAGCCTCTCTACCTGCATTAGGTAGGGGTAAGGCGTGTGTACAGACTACCCTCCCCAAACCCCACATGTTGGGATCAAACTGGGTTTTTTGTTGTTGTTGTTGTTGTTGTTGTTGTTGTTGTTGTTGTCACTTAATAATAAAGGTTTTTAACAAATTGATTAATCACGTTGGCTTGTCTAGAGGGTTCAACGTTAGACGCCATCACGGTCCTGACGGTGAGAATTTCGGGTCGTGACAGAAACCAAACCAAGTAATTCGGTTCTTCAAATATTGGAACCAAACCAATTAAGTCGGGTTTTTATCGATTTTTGTCATTTTTCGGTTTTTGGATTATTTATCATTTTTTCTTAATTATGAGACATACACTACCAAACACATATTCCGGCGAGTCATTTTCAACGTAACACTATCAAACCAATTGCTCTTTGGAAATCTATCATTTACCAAGATATATTGATGTTAATTGAATCAAATAGTGATGAATAATTTAATTACCAATCAAACTAGAATATAAAAATAAAGAATTAGATTATTATAATAGCAAAGAACTAAACTAAAAATATAAATGGCTAATATGTACCATAAATTTTTAGAAACTTTATATAAAAATATACATATATGTTGGTGTAATAATAAATTTAAATAGCTACTTCTATAATCGGTTTGGTTCGCTTTTTCTGGTTATTTTTTGATTAAAACCAAAACCAAAACAAAACAAAACAAACCAAACCTAAAAAATTTCAGTTTTTTTGCTCGATTTGGTTCGATTTTCGATTTGGATCGATTTTTTGGTTTTTTATGAAACACTCCCAATATATACATTTAAGATAATGTTTTAATCATAGTTGAATCGATTAAATATCAAAACTTTTAAATATTGGTAAAGTAATTTTTCTTTTCTGATCCAAGACATTGTGGATAACGTATACCGGTAAAAGGTATCGATTAACAAAGTCATGTCAACTGAAACTTATCCTTATTGTAACCTCAAAGTTCAAACTTTAAGATATCGTGTCTTAAAGTTCGAAAATTATATTCAGACATTCGAATCTTATATCTTGAATTTTAAATTAGAAGTAATTCATGCTAACCGAGTCTATATTGAGTATTTAAAACCACCCCAAAAATCATTTAAAACTCTATATTCGAAGTCACCTAGTGCAAGAATCCAACTCAATCTTCACTAGAAAAAAAGTAAAGAAGAAAAGAAACTCAAAGTTCAAAACCTACACGTTAAAGAAACTCAAAGAATAACCAAACAACAATATGAGAAATCTAAAAGCAGTCCAAATTTCGTGACTAAATACCCAATCAATTGTGGCCCAAAGGCCCAAATAAAGCACCCATTGCAAATTGAGGATTTGGCATGGCATGGCATGACAATTAGGTCCAACAATTGGCATAACAAAATCAAACGTTTTAGGATTTGGCATGTGGTAGCCTAAAGTTATTTTCTCTCCTCTAATGATTCAACCATCATCCTAAAAATAAGCTTCGTCAAAATTATTTTCCTTAAAAATAATAAAAAATATTTAAAATCCTCTATCTCTTCTCTCGTAACAATCATCATCCTATAAATTATGTTCAATTTCCTTCAGTAGTATCCGTAAAAACTCTCAAATATTTTCAAATATTTTCCTAGTTCTTTTATTTGTATATCCAGATATATATAACACATTAATAATTATATCATTTTTATATCACAATGTATAACATAATAATAATGTGTATATCAAAAAAATAAATTAAAATTTTATTTTCCTTCTTTGTATAACTCATTTCATATTGAAAACTAAAGTTCAAGAAAACTCCATATATGTATTCCCTATTGTATCTCATGTACATTAGTGATATCTCGTGTATATATGTATATCCATGAAAATTTGTTTTATATATACGATATACAATGTGATATATACGGGCGTTCATAAAAAAATTGTGTTGTATACACGATATAAAAAATGATTGTCACGTCCCAAACTACCCCCTAGACGTGACTGGCACCCAACTAACATCACCTGCCAGGCGAACCCCTTTCTCTAACGTTTAACCATTTACACAATCACTGAGAGAAAAAAAATGCAGGCCTAATAATATTATTAATAATTAAAGAGGAAGTGATTATCGCCCAGTACTTTAGTCAATCGATAGAAAAACCAACAATCACTCAAATAATAAAATTCTAACCCAAATCGCACACTAAGATCATGGAGCATCTAACAAAGTAACATGGCTTTTATTAACGGGTATGCAAACCCCAAAGAAAAAGGAAATAACTAATACGAGCTAGGTAAATCTGAAACGAGAGCCTCCACGAAAAATGCGGCGGCTCACCTCACTAATAGGATTTAGTCGAACAAACTCGTCAACCACTTGTTCTATCTCCCGCAACGGTATCTCCATAGAGATGCAGGTAAGGAGTGAGTTATACGTAAATATAACCCAGTAAAATCCTCGACCCGCCACTTTAAATACCTCTGGAACAAGTGTTAGAAAATACGACCACACCACAACACGAATGATGTAGTAAATATAATAATTATACAATAACTCAGTATATGTGCATCAATAAAGTTATTAAGAATTAACCAACAAGAGTACTCACTAAAGACTTATCATAATTGCAGTGAAAGAAATTTACCAACACACCCACGAGTCCACAACGGTACCAGAATACCTCAAATATGTAACAAAGCATACACAATGCTCACCGATGCATACACAATGCCCCAAATATATCAAGAAGCATACACAATGCTCGAGTGATGTACAAAGGCATACACAATGCCCCAACATCATGGTGCACAGCCGTATCAAACTCAACATCATGGCGCACAACTATCTCAAACTCAACATCATGGCGCACAACTATCTCAAACTCAACATCATGGCGCACAGCCGTATCACACTCAACATCATGGCGCACAACCATATCACACTCAACATCATGGCGCACGGCTGCATCAAACTCAACACCATGGCTCACAGCCGAATCGACCTATCAAACTCAACATCATGGCTCACAGCCATATCAAACTCAACACGTGGCTCACAGACGTATCAAACTATCAAACAACTTATAAAATGATTTTTTTCCTGTATTTTTCATAAAATAATATATTTATGACTAGTCTAAGACCACCGATTCTTCCAAGCGCATGCTTGTCCCAACACATGGATCAAGCAGAGAAAACACACTTTCAAAACGGGTTTTAGAAAAACAAGTATCAAAACTTAAAGTCTCACTTACCTCGATAATAAGAAGTTACCCAACCTTACAACGTCTAGAACACCAACCAAAACGATCTCCAATGACCTCAATCTATCCAAAATATTACTTAACAATGTCAATTATATTAGTCGGAGTTATCTCATGATTCTTACACAAAAGCTGGCTAATAATTGACACACTAACGATTCAATTACTTCCTTAATCGCTAACATATGTAAAACTCGCTCAATTTAAAGGATCTCTAAGCATACTTTTATGTCTCATTACTACACTCTTAGCTATACGTAAGTTGAAAGATTCAAAGTCTAATTACATGATAGGTAATGTGACTAATCTAAAGTTGAGTAAGATCCCACGAATTTCCTGTGCACATTATTTAACTATAATATGAAGTGTTATGGAGCCTCAATATATAAATATTAATTTCAAGAAAATATAAATAGACATTTGTTTGCAACAAATTTATGCAGAGAAAAATAAAACTGCAATCATAAACAACTATAAAGAAAAAATGATTTTATTGATAAACATTGTAGGTTACAACTCTGTTTATCACTTGATTCTTCCCTCCAATTTACTCTACGTGATTCGAGGGCCTTAGCGGCGTATTTATCGAACGTAGGACTTTAAGCAAGACATATTTGACATGTCTTTGATCGCTTAATAAACATTCCAAGAATTTCATGGAATTTTGGAGATCTCATATTTGTTCTCTGTGTGCATATTTCCAAAGTTTATGAAATTGCTGAGATCGTCTTTAAAGGACATATGTAGTCTTATTTATAAGCATGAATTAGGGTCTGAGTGGAGTAGCCACTAAGTAACCTTAATAGACTCTTAATATTCAAAAGTCGTCTTGAATTTAAGGTTTATCTTGACCTGTTAAAAGTTCAAATCTACAACATCTATACACTCAAATGCAAAATAAACAATTATTAATTCTCTAGTAGTATACACTACAAAATTTAATTAAGAAATAACTCAAGAGTTTTATTAATCACCCAAACTCACTTATAAATATTCATAACATTATTTTCCTTAATTTCATTATTTCCAACGATTTTATATGATTAAATCGAGCAAGGAGAATTTTTATAGTTCTAAAATGAATCACGAAAATTTACGAGATGTTACAGTGATATACACAAACGTCCTTAAAAAATTGTGTGTGATATACACTGATGTACACGATATACAACGTGATATACACATGTCCCAATTGGATTTTTAGGTCTGATTTTTTACCTGAAACTAGTCTAAATCACTTCTAATCTTGCTCAAATGTTGTATATAGCATCGTTTAGGTATTTTCAACCAATTTTGATCACACCCACTAGTTCAATTCAACCAAAAGAAAGGAAGAGAGAAGAAAAACAAAGTTGAGATGCATTTTCTCTTATGTGAGATCAACCTTACCTTTTTATTCCACTGACTTTTTTACATAATTTGCAAGAATTTTTGTAAACTATGAATGCAAAAGAGAAGAGATAGAAGAAGAAATACAAGGAGAGAAATGGGAGGAAAGTAGCGAACAAGAAAAGAAGCGAGCGGCGAAGAGGGAAGGGAAGCAGACGTGTGGGGCCAATTGTTTGAGATAGAATATATAAGAGAGTAGTTTTTTTAGGATTTGATAATACAATGCTAATTGTTTGAAGCTATCTTTGCCAAATCTAATATAAAGCTAAAAAGTTGTCAATCCTGTTATGTGTTGTCAAAAAATGTCAATTTTTCATTGCAAATGTGGAGAGGACAATATAATGGGAAGTTTGTATCCCAAATGATTTTTAAGTTAATTTTCGTCTTTATAATATTGTCTCGAGAGCATATGATCCTTGGCTTTGTCAAAATTGATTATTTTTTGTTCAATTTATGAAATTCTCATTTTAAAACTAACAAAGATGTTATGTTTCTTATATGCGACTTGTTAGGTCCGAAAAATTAGGTGTCATGTAGAAGTTAGCGAAGCAAACCTTGAACAACGATGAATCAGACAATAAAAGAAAAATATATTAAAAGAGATACAAATATTTAACGTGGTTCGACCAATTGACCTACGTTACCGCGGAGATGAGCAATCTACTATATAAAAGATAGTACAAAATATCGAGAGAACAACCTCACGAATAGGCAAACACAAGTGACACACTAACACTTGTCGTAAAGTTCTTCCTCTAAACATGACTCTCAAACCCATATGGCTGCATTGTGAATGCTACTAAATCACAAAGAAGGATCCTCAATTTATGGAAGTCCAAACCTTTTCTTACAAGAAAAAGGACTAGCCAATACGGAAGAATTATATTTTCCTTCTAGGAAAAGAAAAACCCATTATAATAAATATGTTGCCATTTTCTTAAAAAATAGAAAAAATTAAATATGATAAAAAAATCAGGACAATACCTAACACGACTAACCTAAAAAAACAACAGCAATTCGGAGTTTCTTGCACAATTTCGTTTTTTCTTTGATCGGTCCATTTCATTATTAATATAGTTATGTTTAATTATGCAGCAATTATTATTCGTACTTTTGTTTTTTTGTTGTTGCTGAAATTGGAGGAAAGTTAGATTTGGAGAACAAGATCTCAATCTCAATTATGATGTTTTTTTTTAAAACTTCGATCATGTAAAAATTACGTGAGATCTTCGGTTATTTAAAGATCTGCTTAAATATTTGGTTTTCACTTAAAAGAATTTTATGTGCCTCAAATAGTCGAATGGCAGCATGATGCGTGGAACCGAAGACAAAAGGCAAGTCAGGCAACAATCAATATCGGACACAACAAATATAATCGACAACAGATAGATTTCGAAGGAAGCACAATTAACGGGAGGAAATCAAGGATTTGTCATCGAATAACACTAAACGGGGGAATATTCTCTAATATTAAATGAGCGACCGTGACGGAGAATATTTGCATTCATGGCGTGCCGTTACATATGCATCAATGACTCTTTTATTATCATTTAAGAGGAGCTAGATCCTAGAATCTTGTTTCCTTTGGTAAACCTATAAATAGCAGGCTCATCGACCATTGTAAGACACCCAATTTTTTGCAGACACAAGCTACATTTTACTTTTGCTCTCAATTAGACAACTTTAGTTGCACTTTATCATTACTTTCATTTTTGTACTCGAAGCCAGACTTGTCATCTTCTTCAATTTCAATTGTTGAATCTCATTTTTTAATCTTATTTCTTTATCATTTCGGATCAAATCAATTCGCTTGTCTATAAAATACATAACAAATTTAACTGTACCATTTTACGGGTAAACAATATTATTATTACTTCATCCATTTTAATTTAGATGACACACTTTCTTTATTAATCCTTTCCAAAAAGAATATCATTTTTATATTTAGAAACAATTTGACTTTAAACTTTTCATTCTGTCCACTTTACCCTTAATTAGAAGCTTTTATAGCTACACAAATATCAAGACACCACTAAACTTTTGTGTCTTAAGCTTTTAGCATCATGTTTCAAAAGTCATTTTTTTTCCCTTAAACTTTGTGCCAAGTCAAATTATAAAGTGAAACGGAGGGAATATTGTGTTTTACACGTGCTGATAGTGATATACTGAAAAAAGAGAAGGCAAATAGACATATCACCAAACTTAAGGGACATTTTGAGCCAAGAACTTGAAAATTGGGGAAGACTCGTATATTCTCCAGAAAGAAGCGTAGAGACAGAAAAACGAAACCCTCGGCTCAAAGTTCATCAAAGATCTAATAGAAGAACCGTAGACAAACTGAAACCTAATACACAGTGAAAGAGAGATTTGTGTAGCAATGGCAGAAGAGAAGAAGCAAGAACAAGCAATTGTACCACCTCCACAATACAATTTGGACGCAAAGTGGGACGCTTGTCTTGATTTGGGGATTCGCCGTTTCGCTTACTTTTCCTTAATCGGTGGCTTTGCTGGTCTTCTCCTCTTCCGTGAGTTCCTTTTTTTCCCACAAACTCACAATTTTTGACTTGCCTTTATGCTGTTTCTATGGTTTTTTGTTTTGCTTAGTATTGTTTGTGTGACCTAATCATTATGAAATCGGTGTTGATTGGATGAAATTGGGAAAATGCTGAAATGGGTGTCTTTTTTCATTTTCGAAATATTATAGTTTTGTGTATTGTACCGAGATAATTGAAGCTGGAGTAAGAGCTTTTGCTTGCCAGCTTCTTCTGTTATTTTACCACAGGAGTGGAAATGGTTTTATGGTTTTTTCCCCTCTAATACTGTTTAGTATTTTGGAAATTGGAGAAGTTTTGTTGCTTAGTTTTTTTTGTGTGATGTGGTGATTGTGGAATTGGTATCGTAACTGAGAAATGGAAATGTGTGTGCGCGCACGCACATATTGGTCTTGTATAGTTATATCATTTATGATACACTTACACACATTGGTCTTGTATTATTTATGGATTTTGTTTCATTGGTTACTGTCTTCTTAGTTGGAAACTTCAGCTGTGCTTTTGCTTAGTTTGCTCGTGTGATGTTAGTATTGTGAAAAGTGGGATTTGGAGGGATGAAGTTGAGAAATGCCGAAATGGGTTTTTGAATTTGTTTTGTGTGGTAATGGTTAATTAGACAAGATTGTCAGCCTCTTGTGCTCACTAGTATTGTCACATAACTTTGCTTGTTAAGCCCGGTGCATTGGTTAAAACTCCAGCTGTTCTTTTTGCATAGTCTTGTGTGTGTGATCTAGTGATTGTGGAAATTATGAATTGCATGGATGCTTATGGGAATGACAAACGGGGTTTTCTTGCAATTGTGTTCTATTGTTATTTAAGCGAACAAACTGAGGCTGAAGTAAAAGCTTTTAGCCTGCCAGCTTTTGTCTTCACGCTGTACATGTTGTATATGTCATACATATTTTGCACCTGCTTGGTGCATTCTGGTGCAGTAAAGTTATCCTTCCGTGTAAAAAAAACAAAATAAATTATACATGTGATGCAATTTTTCAACTAAATCCTTCAATGATGAAGGTCGGAATTGAAGAATGACTTATCATTAAAAAACGTTCAGAATTGAAGTGTATGGATAGAGCAGTAACGAGCGGTGATTTTTGATGAAAATATCATTGGATGGATTATGAGCTGGTTTCTTATTAACTTAAATCTGTGTGGTCGCATTGTGTTATGAGAACTTGAAGAAGTAGTTCTTCTTCTTCTTCAAGTTCCCATAAACACAATGTAACCATTCAGAATCAAGGCAGATGTCTGTGTAGTCTTTTTTGTTGGTCCAACCAGTCTTATGTAAATAGTTCTACTGTCTTTTTAGATTTTGTGAGCTCCCTCACTCTAGACTAGCCATTATCATGAATGGTCTTACCAGATTTTGTAATGGAGCTAGCATATCTACTTCTGTAATCTCCGCATCTTGTTGATGCCAATCAATGGAACAACTTACTTTATCAAAAGAAAAAAGAAAAGAGAGGGAGAACTTGAAGAAGTAGTTCTTGTTGAAGCTTAGCTATACAACAATAACAACAACAACAACATACCCAGTATAATCCCATGGGTGGGGTCTGGTGAGTGTAGTGAGTACGCAGACCTTACCCCTACTTGGAGAGGTAGAGAGAGACTATTTCCGATAGACCCTCGGCTCAAGAAAAGGTGAAAAGGAAGAATATGGGAGAAGAAGAGGAGGAAAGAGGGGGGAGAAAGGCGATAAGCAAAGAGGAGAAAAAGTAGCATCAAATAGTAGCCATCAGGGAGCAACAATATCCGATAAAAGTGGAGAAAAAGTAGCTTCAAATTGTAACGATCAGAGAGTAACAATCCCACTAGCAATTTACAAAAACAAAGGACGTGGTTGCAAAGTACCCGATACAATAACAAACTAGAAGGAAGTAACTTTCAACCCACATCAAGAATATTACTAGTACTACTGGTGAACCTATGAAAAACTCGCAACTACCTGTCAACCAACCACCTTAGTCCTCGACCTCCACACCTCCCTATCGCTAGTCATGTCCTCGGTTAGGTGAAGCACCGACATGTCCTGCCTAATCACCTCTTCTCAATACTTCTTAGGCCTACCCCGCTCTTCCTCAAGTCCGCCATGGCCAACCTCTCACACCTCCTGACCGGGGCATCTATATCTCTCCTCTTCACATGCCCAAACCATCGCAACCTCGATTCCCGTGACTTGGCTTCCACGGGTGTCACTCCCACCTTGTACCTAATAACTTCATTCCTGATCTTGTCTTTCCCGGTATGACCACACATCCATCTCAACATCCTCGTTTCTGCTACGCTCATCCTTTGGACATGGGACTTCTTGACGGGCCAACACTCAGCTCCAACATAGCTATGTGGACAGTTTTTGGATGCAGAGACGAAAAGGGAACAGATGTAACCTAGCATACAAGGGATTACATTCTTTTAATGTATTATGGCGTGCTGTCGACTTGATAATGTTGTAGCTCAATAGTTGTTTTTGTAATATTGCTTGCTGTTGTCTTGATAATCAATCTCCCATTCTGTTCTTGAAATTTTTGGTATCTGTATGTCTAGGCATTGATTTGGTCATGCTTGCAGCTTTTTTCAATCGATATAATATGAATAGAGCTGTTTCTTCTTTGATGTGTTTCTCCAAGTGTTGTCCAATATATATTAGACAGATAATGTGGTAAGTTGACTCATTTTCATTGATTGTCATCTTAGGGAGTCCTGTGACACGCTGGGCATCAACGGCATTTGGTGCTGGGACAGGTCTAGGATCTGCATACACGGAATGCTCTCAGAAATTTGGTGGATATCCTGGAAAATTAACTGCTAATGTTTCTGAGGCTCCTATTACCAAGGTAGTACATTGCATCTATTTCTATTTCTATTTCTATTTCTATTTGCCAAGCTAATACGTAAGGGAAACACAAATAGGCTTGCCAATCTTTGATGATATTCAGTGAATGCTCAGTATTCTTTTCTGTAAGCTGTGTGAAACTGTTCTCCTGTGGCTAGACTGAAATATTCAGGTTGGAGATGATGTTTGTGTAATTATGCTACTTTCTTTTTTTTATCCTCCCCCTTCTTGTGTGTGTGTGTGTGGGGGGGGGGGGGGGGGGGGGGGTGAGAAGTCCCTTGTTGTGCCATTGTTTTGGGGCCAGGGAATAGTAGAAGGTAGCATCCATTGGTGCATTTTAAAAGTTAAAAGCCTTTCATTTGTTACCACTTTCTTGTTCTGTTGTTCAGTGTTATTAGAGGCGAAAAACGCAAAACTAAGGCCCATTGGTTCTTTAAGCGCAAATAAAACGTGAGCTTTAATGAAAAAAGGCGCAACTGAAGAAAAAGTAAAAATATGTACAATATGTACATGTAGTCCAAGACCAAATAATTATAAGCATGAATAACAAATATATGGACAACAAAAATTGAAGAAAAAATAACGATAGAGTGAAATATCAGTTGTTCATTGTAGCATTTTTAGGATTACACTCATTGGCAAGGAAAAATATGCCTTAGAGCCTTGATGCAACACTGAAGCGCCCGCAAAGCGAGGGGAAACGCTCAACATATTTTGATCCTTGCTTTAGCGCTTTAAACGCGCATTTGACAACATTGGTTGTTCATGAAGCAAGATGTTGGCTTGCAATGTTGAGCTGCAAAGCTATCTTATATATTTGCATAGAGATGGTTAAAATATTTGGTATTTCAGTTTAGAAATATGTATTTTGGGGTTAATTACAGTAAGCACCACTGTAATATGGCTCAATTGCAAATACACCTCCTTTATTTTGAAATCAAACACTCACCCCCTACACTATTGTAATCCTACACAAATATAATGTTGTTATCCCTATTTTTCAGACAAAATTTAAACCCCTTGTATGAATAACTTGTTCTGCGTGTCTTCCTTGGCCGTGACAATTGATCTTGTTCTGCCATTGATAAAAGAATAATTGTTTCTAGAATAGAAATTTCAATTCTTGAAGACTGAAAACGGATTATTGTTCGGAAGTTCATCTGGGGAAGATATGGCGAATGCTACAGCCTACAAGGAATCAGATGGATCGATCGTAACTGAACCATCTTTTCTTTTTGGTTCTCTAATTTTCTGTATTTAAGTGATTACAGAGGTACAATGATACCTCACTGTTCAAACGGTCCATAGCTGTTACAGCGCCGTCATTTCCCTAGTGCCCTGTGTCAATCAGACTCTTCATTTATTTCGTGTTATTCATGTCAAATGTTTAGTTAGTGGATATAGATATATTAGTTAGCTCCTCACAGTACATTTGAAATCTTGCTCTTTGTCCAAGCGAACCTATCCACATGAGAGGAGTGCGGCCACCTTGTCCCTCAAATCCATCACAGCCACAACCAGAATTGGCACCTTTATTTTCTTGATATTAAGTAATTACAACATAACATTTTCACGGGAAGTTCGTACTGCTCCCTTATGTACTTATCAAAAAACTGCTCCCTGTATGTTAACAATTTCTTTTGTTCTCTAACTTTAATAACCCTGAAGAATTTTAGCGATTCTGCAATAAAAATTCTACCCCATAAGATTCTAGGCAATTAATTGGGGTTGGTGATAGGGATAGGTGCATTGGATTTGCCCTGCCTTACACTACAAGGCGATAGTTGACAGCTGATCTGGCAGCGGCATCCATTTCTGCTCCCATTTCCTTTATTTTCCATCGTTTATATAGAATTTCCTTTTATTCCTCTCCTTCCTTTCTCAGGATCATTAAGGAAGTGGTAGTCACCTTTCCTCCATTCTACTTCATTTCATTGAAGTTTTGGACTAAAGTTGTTTAACAACTGAAGGTGTCTTCCAGTATAAGTACCTTTGTGGTATGGGAAAAGAAACGCGCCTTGTCAAAGAAGGGAATGGATAACACAGTGTAAAGGAGGGTGAACCGAATACTTACTTTTACTAGGGGTAAAATCCAGACATCTGTACTATTTTCCGGGGGTGGGGAATGTAGAACTGTAGATTCCTGTCCCGTCGTCGTCCTGTTGAGTATAAAAATTGTTGCTCATATTTTTCCTTTTTCAAATTGTTTGATAAGTGCATTGTAGAAATGCCATTGTTAAAAGGTTATACAAGATAAGAATTATCACATCCAATAGAAGATACGGATAACGCAATAGAGGTTAAATTGAGAGGTCTCTCCATGCTGTAAGTGGACCTCTAAATGCACCATCTTTTGGCGTAAAATCATGTATATTGAAGTTGTTAAAACGTAAAAAGCGATGGATAGACTTAGGATCACGTGGAAAAAATTGCCTCAACTATCTGTGAATGCAAGCAGATTTTACAAAATATTGAACACAATGAAGGGGAACTTAGTGCAACGTTTTAGTTGTCTACGTGTGACCTATAGATGCCGTGGACTCAGTCACTGACACTTGCGAACCTCTATAACATCCCTCTGAGGTGCTGCCTTCCCTACGTGGTTGCGGGATTCTTCGTGGACCGGTCTTTTCTTTAATGGAAGCAAAAGATCCATGTAGGCGATATCAACTAGTTTGATTTATGGTTGGTACACCTGCATTGATTCCAGTATTGCAATGAGTTTTTCTATTAGAGATTCGTATATAGTTGAAAAATATAGAGAACCTTCAGTTTTTGAGAAACCCCAAGTTGTTGAGTATTTCGATGTTAGGGGTTTAAATGGAGCGAAATGGATAATGAGGATTTATATAACCAACTGAACTAGCTTAGAATGGAGGCATATCTGTTGTAATCTTTTAATAAGAAATGCTGCTGCTGATTAATATTGGCCCAATTGTTTTCCATGTATATTAGGATGTATTGGGTTCTTCTAGCACTGCATTCTGATTTTGTCCACTGTTTCTGTGGCATGATAGCTTCCCTTTTCTTTAATGTTGTCTACGTACTATACTCATCTTGATAGACATGTTTAGTCTGTTTTTCCTTCTTGAGCGCACACGGTTTCTTTTTGCTGGGAGTGAGGATGGAAGGGGACCCAAGGGTGTGGCCTAGTGGTTAATGAAGTACGGGGAGAATCATGAAACTTCAGGTTTAATTCCTAGCATAGTAGGTGGTTTTTTCCCATCTGCCTAACTTTGGTGGGCAGAGTTATAATATCTGGTGCCTGTGTTGGTGGGAGCTAGCAGGTACCCGGAGGATTGTTAGTGTTCCGTGGTATGTAAATGGATTTCACTGCACTCACTTAATGCACCAGTTCTGCACTCACCTTTGCTTTCATTAACTCTATCCATCAATACTTAGATAGACGAGGCGAAATCACCTCATGAATTTTGCTTCTGCTGAAATATGAACCTGAAATCTCAAAGGTTGAATAATCGAGGTGCGCACAAGTTGACCTAGACATCACCCATATTATATTAGAAAGATGGAAAGGTGGAGTTTGTATTCTGTGCCATGAAGTTATGCTTTTGTGTTGCTACTAAGGTTTACTTTCAATTTTCTATCCTTGTTCTAATGTTTACCTCAACTTTCCAACTTCGTCTGTCACAGGATGGGGAGCACTGAAGCAACTGTTTCACTGGGACCACAGATCAAAATTTTCATGTGATGAAATCGTCGTCGCCTGTTTCCACCATTGGCTATTTTGCCCTTTATCAAGACGTTGTTTTGCATGATTTTAATTTTCAGAGAAATCTATGGCTAATTATTAATTAGCTCATTTGGCCTTTTTTATTTTGTTAACTGTTACTACTGAAACGGAGTTAGATAGCTAAAGGAAAGAAGAAATAATTGCTTTCGTGCAGCTTCTTGTGTTGTGTTTACTCCTTTGCTGATGATAGTGTTTTTTGGCCTATGAGGTATGAAGAAATAGATTTGATGAATCATACAGTTTTTCTTTCTTTATTCCTCCCTTTTCACGCAGATTATGAAACTTTAAGTATTGCTTTGTGGCAGAAAAAGAACTGATGATAATTGGCAACAGATGAAATGTTGACACTAGTTCCTATAGTGTTCCCATGGAGTACAAGAAATCTTTTTATAATATGGCGAGAAAGGAAATATTTTAGTAGTTTATGACATTAACTTACTATATAGTCCCTCGTTACTGCTCAAAGGAGCTGTAATAGGTAGGGATGACAGGAACCGGTGAGATTTTGTACTCAATTCGCGATATTTATTTTCTATGTTCAAATCTTTGACAATACGAATAATTATTATTTAATTCTTTGACAACATGAAAAAACTAAAAGCTATGTGCTCCCTCTCTATCTATCCAATGGATGGAAGGCTAATAAGAACAAGTTTCATAAGAGCATGGTATGAACAATAAGAAGCGAGGCAAATAGCCAATACCATAGCATTCACAATATTCATGAAAATAGGAGCAAACATGACTACTTATTTTGTGTAACAACAGTCAAGAACCACAACTTATTTTACACTAGAGCAAATACAACATTATTTATTTCAGAAGGGAAGCACTGGACTGACTCCACGAGAACTAGCTTTTCGGTTTCATATCTCATTTTCTTGTTCAATGGCCTTGATCTGTTTCCTTTGAGTTGGACATACAAGAACAATCAGGGCAAGGACATTCTACTGTAGTCAACAGATTTCTTGTTCTTGGGAAGTTCATATTCACTGTGTACTTCTTGGTTAAGACACTTGACTCAATGGTTCCCGGAGTTTCAACACGAGTCTCTGTCGACTGGCTGGTGCTGAGACAGAAGCAAAGTGCAAAAACCATGAAAAGCAAGACAACTGAGATTTTCTTTGCCATGGATCCAAAAATTTAAGTTAGCCCCTCTTTTAAATTACTTTTGCTTTGATGCCGCTGCTCAATGCTCTTGAATAGTTGGAATTTATACTGATATACTGTCTAAAGTGTTCGATTTTTCCCTCCTCGAATTATCAGTACTTGCTGGAATATCTAGGTTGTGGTAAGTATGCTGATACCATTTTTTCTTGGAAAATTAAGATGGTATCGTTGCTACCTATGCACAAACAAAAGCATCAATGGAAAAGACCAACTAATGCATATTTTGGTTGAAACTAATACAATGCGTTTCACTTTCTGATATTCCAAAATAAGGCTGATTCTAAGTTGTTTTCGACCTTCCGCTTGACCAAAAAGTTTTGAGCTTTTTTGTTAAACTAATTAAATAAGGAGATAGAGGCGCGTATCTAAAACACTGCCATCTGTAACCCTTAAAAAAATTGTAATTAATAAATTAGTTTATCCGATCCCACGTTCATACTTTCCAAAAGTTTTAAGTAACTTTATCTTATATCTATTGATAATAGCTATGGTAATGATGTAGTCTCATCCGATGTTTACATCAAACCAATGAAGGTAAGACATGCATATTTTATACACCTATATATCGCTTTAACCATAAGTTGAAATTAAAACCTTCAATTCCTATTCTCATCGTTCTCATCTCAAGGATTCACAAAAGAAAAGCAGAACAATGGAAGAGTTTGGAAGAGAGAGTTTTGATGAAAGTAAGAAGAAGGTTCAAGAATGCAGACAAGTACAAGAGACTAAAGACTTAGTGGGCGTTTGGACATAAGAATTGTAAAATTCCAAAATAGGGGGAAAAAAATTCAAGTTAAAATGGTATTTGAAATTTAGAGTTGCGTTTAGACATGAATATAATTTTGGGTTGTTTTTGAAGTTTTGTGAGTGAAAATTTTGAAAAACAGTTTGTGATGATCCAAAAGAGGCATCCTGTGTGTATTTGACTAAATCTGTGTTCCGAAGCCCCGAAAGACTCCGTTAATCTCACCTCGACATGCGTGCGCAGCCCCAGCGTGTTGTCGGAAAGCTTTTATGTGAAAACTTGATGAAAATGGAATTTTTATAAAAATTAATGGAATAGAGTTGACTTTGGTCAACACTTTTGGTAAACGGACCCGGACCCGTGATTTGACGGTCCCGGAGAGTCCGTAGGAAAATAAGGGATTCGGGCATATACCCAGAATCGAATTTCGAGGTCCCAAGCCCGAGAAATAAATTTTTAAAGAAAATTATTTTCTGAAAATAATAAAGGCTTTTGAAAATGATAATTGATGTGAAAACCGTGTTACCGGGCCCGTATTATGGTTCCGGTGCCCGAAACATGTTTAATATATGTTGTGTGACTTATATGTGAAATTTGGTGTAAAACGGACTTGAAATGAAGTGTTTCGGATAAAAAATTGGAATAATTAAGCTTTATGAGGTTTTAAGGAATTTCTATGAGTTTTGAGGTTTAATTCATTGATTTTGATAATATTTTGGTAATATAAAAGCTTGAATAAGTCCGTAGGATGATTTGAGAGTCGTGTGTGTTTTTGGTTTTGATTCCCGAGGGCTCGAGTGAGTTTCGGGTAGCTAACGGGGTGTAAATGAGTCAAAAATCTGGTGTTTTATCTCAGTTTTTGGTGTGTGGTGTTTCCTTCACTGCGATCGCAACCATTTATTCGCGATCACATAGGCTTAGGTGAAGGGGTAGCTGGGTTGCACTATGCGATCGCATCTCGTCCTCCGCGATCGCATAGTGTGTCAGTGGAGTCAGGTGGGGGCTGGGTAGTATCTCTCTACGATCGCATAGTTTCGTCTGCGATCGCAGACGTCTGGCCCGCTCCCTTCCGCGATCGCACCCCCTTGTTCCGCGATCGCATAGTAGCAAAACTTCAAGCTCTGCGATCGCAGCCCCTCTTCTTCGATCGCAGAGAACAAAATCACCCCGTTATTTTTAAGTCTTAAAAACAGAATACTACACGGGATTTCATAAATTTTTACCTTCTTCCTCTTCTCCAAGCCCCATAGCCGAGTTCCAAGCCATCATTCCTCCATAGCCACTTAGGTAAGTGATCCTAACACTAATTTCTTTCATTTCCTTTCCCTAATCACTAGAATCTAGGCCTAAAATCCAAAAAAATCAAAGTAGAAATTAGGGGTTTTGGGTAGAGTTAGGTTTTAGGGAATTTTGGGTAATTCAACCTCAATTTGAGGTCGGATTTCAAAACAAGTTATATATTCTAACTCGTGGGGGTATGGGTGATCGGGTTTTGGTCCGAGCCTCGTATTTGTACCAAGCAGGCCCGGGGTCGAATTTTGGTATTTTTAGAAGAATGCTTGGAAATGGGTAATTAGGCTATGGAATTGATTTATTGAGTCATTATT
>ML257920.1:6832-24586 GCA_005239495.1 Nicotiana undulata | reverse complement strand
GGTATTAATATCCTCACAACCAGGCCCTCGGCCTTACTCAATCATGTACCTCACTAGCCTCACAATCATCAACAAATAATGGGACACAACCCACATCAAGTATCACATCATATTAACAATTAATAGAGACTGAGGTAAACATGTACAATAATTTCTATGACAGAGTACAAATAATGTGAGCGCGAATAAATCCTAAGCATATTCTCTAACATGAAGGCAGACAAGTTCAACAACAAGTAACTACGTAAACACAAATGATGGCCATGAGGCCTTACGGGACGGACGAAGTCTCCATTCCTCGAGGTATACACCCACACGCCCGTCACCTAGCGTGGGTATCACGTCCAAGCAGTCACATGATATCAAATTCTCTAGGTTTATACCCTCAAGGCTAGAGTTAAAACTGTTACTTACCTAACAACGTAAAATCCTACTACATGATGCCCTCGTCTAAGGACTCGGTCCCCAAAAGCTATGAATCTAACCATAATCATATTAATACCATCAACATGTGCTAAAGAATCGAATTCCACAATAAAAACTACAAAATATGCCAAAAATTCAAAATCGGCCAAAACCCGGCCCCCGGACCTACGTCTCGAATTCAGTAAAAAAAATGGCAGAACCAAAACCCTCGCCCTCTCCCAAGTCTAACCATATAAAATTTATCAAAATCGGACTCCATTTGGTCCCTCAAATCCCTACCTAAAACTCTCCAAAACTCAAGCCTTAACTCCCTCAATTTCACTTTGAAATCATCAATCAAATCCCAAAAACGAAGATGTATTCATGAAATATAACCAAAAACGAGTAGAGAACACTTACCTCAATCCCTATGGTGAAAATCGCCTCCAAAATCGCCCAAATCCGAGCTCCCCAACTCAAAATATGACCGAATGAACAAACCCTAGTTTTATATATTTTTCTGCCAGCTATTCTGCCTTGTTTCTCGTGTCAAACATCCCAAAACTCGCGTTTTATGCCTCCAATGGATTCTTTGTGAAATTAAGTCAAGTTAGGCTTTTGAATAACTCAATTTTACCTTATAATGAATGAGATATGTAGGTTTAAATATTTGTAAATAGTGCAAAATTTTAATACGCCGTTAGTGGCAATTTCGTAATTAATCTGAAAAATCTAGCAACCTAATTCTTAGTAAAATGACCATAAAATCCCCATACGATGTCCAAATTTGATGTTTCTTGTTGCTACGGGTCCATAATTACGATACAGATAGGGGTGTTCAAACCGAACCGGAAAACCGCACCAAACCGAAAAATCAAACCAAACCGATTAAAAAATCCGGCTAGGTTTGGTTTGACTTGGTTTGGTATTGAGTAAAAAACCGAACCAAACCGACATATAAATATATAATTTTTATATATATTTTTAAGACTTTATATTGAATTTTCTTTAAAAAATATTGAAATATTTGGGACCCTCTCATATGTTAACTTAGAAAGCGTACATTAACGAAAATTATTGTTAGACGACTAAGAAAATAACTATCATGTATTACTAAAATAATTCTCCCTTTAGAATATTATAATAGATAATATGTTTGTCACTTTTTTCAATATTTACTAAACATATGTTCACTTATCAAAACTTTATCTATAACTTTAACAAAGTAAGATTGGATTAATATTCATGTAACAAAAAAACTGAAAACCCGAAAAACCAGACAAAATCGAACCAATCCAAACCGATATAATTGGTTTGGTTTGGTTTTGATAAAAACCGAACCAATCCGGTCCATGTACACCCCTAGATACGGATCTAATGCTTCAATCAAAAAACAAATCGGAGCTCATTTGTTCAATATGATATCATTTATGCTTGAAGAAACGACGTCGAACATAAGAAAAATGAGCGCAACATGACCCAAACCTATCCAAAACTCACCCGAGGTCCTCGGGACCTCAACCAATAATTCCAACAAGTCATATATCATTACCCGAACTTAGACGAACCTCCGGAACACCCAAAACAATACCAAAACACCAAATTAACCATGAATTCAAGCCTAAGAAATTCTAAACTTCCAATTTTCGCCAATTCAAGCCTAATTCTACCACGGACCTTCAAATTACATTTTGGACACACTCCTAAGTCAAAAATCACCCAACAAAGCTAACTGAATCATAAAAATCCAAATCCGAATTCGTTTACTCATAAGTCAACTTCCGATTGACTTTTCTAACTTAACTTTCTAACTAAGAGACTAAGTGTCACATTTCACTCCAAGACTACTCCGCAACCAAGCATAACAACTCGATACAACTCAACACAGCTGAATAACACATAAAGAAGCCGAAATTTGGAAAACGGGACTATAACTCTCAGAACGAACGACCGGGTCGTTACAGGAGTAGTGGAAGATGAAGAGCATGGAGGGGGTGTTCCGGGATTATCATCGGGGTTAGTCATTTTTCAGTTTGGTTCTGTAAGGAAGAAGATGGTTTGGTTGAAATTTGATGGCAAATAGAAGAGAGAAATTTTGACGGTTTTTAGAAATTATGAGACAGTTGCAGGGATGATGATGAGGGATTTAAAGAAAAGGGTAATTAATGCATAACAACATCTTTAGCAGTCAAATAGAAGTCTAATCAAACTAAAATTTCAATTTTGAATAGACGGTTGAGGCCTCCCTAGAATCTAGGTATTTTAATTTGGTGAGGATTCTTTTGAAACGGAACTGGTTCAATCGTAATTGGATAGGTTTTGGAGATTTTGGACTTGGGTAGTACTCTTCTCATGATTTAAATATCAGTATTTCAAATTGTGTAGAGTGTAGAAAACATACCTCGCTATCCTGATGAACCAGTACTGATGAACCGGGTTCTTCATTGAGAATCCTCTTGACCATGTCTCAATTTGCCAAAATAGAGAAAATATCATTAGAGACCAGTGAGCCATTTTAACACATGTCACAGGAGTATACTATTTACAGTATGAGACTGAGCACAAATTAATCTAGTTATTTACACAAGTTCCAAATTTCTAACCAATTGTTTTTTTTTCATTTTAATTTTTTTCCGTTGTACATTATGAACTTGTCCTTTTAGGTGATCTTAATCATCCCTAATTCCAACCTGTTCCTTCCAAAGTGATTTCTACTTAGGGCTTTTTTGAATATGTCAGCTATTTTCTTGTCAGTAGCACAAAATTCCACAGTGATCAGCCCCTTTTCATAGTTATCCCTCAAAAAATGATGTCTAACATATATGTGCTTAGTTCTCTTGTGATGTACATGGTTCTTAGTCATACTAATTGCACTAGTGTTATCACAAAAAAATGGGGATACAACCAACATCGATTCCAAAGTCCATCAATTGTTGTTTAATCCACAGTAATTGAGCACAACATGAGGCAATAGCAACATACTCAGCTTCAGCAGTAGATAAAGCCACAAAAGTTTGCTTTTTGGTGGCCCAGGACACAAGACATGAGCCAAGAAAGTGTGCCATACCTGAGGTGCTCTTTCTATCCACAAGAAAACTTGCATAATCACCATCAACATATCCCACAAGATTGAAATTACTACCTTTTGGTACCAAAGACAAAGATCAGTGGTGCCTTTTAGGTATCTCAAAATTCTTTTGACAGCAGTCAAGTGAGACTCCTTTGGATTTGCCTAAAATCTTGCACAAAGGCCTACACTGAAAACAATGCCAGGTCTACTAGCAGTGAGATACAACAATGAGACAATCACTCCCCTATACAACTTCTGATCAACAGATGAACCAGGTTCATCTATATCCATCTTTGTAGTTGTTTCAATATGAGTGTCAATTTCTTTGGAATCTTCCATTTTAAATCTTTGAAGCAACTCTTTTACATACTTTTGCTGATGGATTATAGTTTCATTTGAATATTGTTTAATTTGTAAGCCTAAAAAAAATAAGCTCACCCATCATGCTCATTTCAAATTCATTCCCCATTAGTTTAGCAAATTCTTTATGTAGCTTATCAGTAGTTGCTCCAACGATTATATCATCAACATATATCTGAACTACCAACAGATCTTTACCCTTTTCTTTTAAGAGTAAAGTATTGTCAATTTTATCTCTCTTGTAGTTATGCTCAAGAAGAAATTTAGATAACCTTTCATACCATGCTCTTGGAGCCTGCTTGAGTCCATACAATGCTTTGTCGAGTTTATACACATGATCAGTATTTTTCTTGCTTTCAAACCCTGGAGGTTACTTGACAAACACTTCTTCCTTTAGGTAGCCATTGAGGAAGGAACTCTTGACATTCATCCGGTGAAGAGTGAATTCCATGTAAGCAGCAAAGGTTTTGAGGAGTCTTATAGCTTCCAGCCTTGCAACTAGAGCAAAAGTTTTATCACAGTCTATGCCTTCCTCTTGACTATATCCTTGAACCACCAATCTTGCCTTGTTCCTTGTAACTATTCCATCTTCATCAAGTTTGTTTCTGAAGACCCACTTAGTGCCAATTACTGATCTATCTAAGGGTCTTGGTACCAGATGCCAAACTTGACTCCTTTCAAATTGGTTGAGTTCATATTGTATTGCATTTACCCATTCTGCATCCTGCAAAGCCTCAACAACATTTTTAGGTTCAATAAGAGATAAGAAAGCATCAAAAGCACAAAGATTTTTTAATGAACATCTGGTGTTTATTCCAGAGGTTGGATCAGTAATGATGTTCTCAATGGGATGAGAACTTTGATATCTGTAAGGTTTCACAACCACTTGGTTTCCCCTTGATGTTCCTTCAGTGTTTTGTTACTTGGAACAGGTTAAGAGACTGGTTCCATTGAGATTTGAGGATCATTTCCTCTTTGTTCTATTCCCCCTGTCATGTTGCCCGGGGTGGATGAACCTGTTCCATCACCTGTTCCTTTCTCCAGTGTTG
The DNA here is from genome assembly GCA_005239495.1 of Nicotiana undulata. Lineage (NCBI taxonomy): Eukaryota > Viridiplantae > Streptophyta > Magnoliopsida > Solanales > Solanaceae > Nicotiana > Nicotiana undulata. The sequence goes on along the minus strand of ML257920.1, from coordinate 19,702 downwards.
CTTCAGTCGGGGTTGTGGTTTCACTTAAGTTTCTCACCAGCTCAATTGCTTCATCATCATGTTCCTGTCTCTCAAAAAGGATATTAGTTTTATAAAAAACAACATGAACACTCTCTTCAACACACATAGTTCTTTTGTTATAAACTTTATAAGCTTTACTATGTGAAGAATATCCCAAGAATACTCCCTCATCACTTCTGGGATCAAACTTGCCTAGGGAGTCTTTACCATTGTTATGCACAAAGCACTTGCATCCAAATGCCCTAAGATGGGATATATTTGGTTTTCTCCCTTTAAGTAACTCATAGGGAGTCTTCTCTACTAGAGATCTAGTCATGCATCTATTTATGATATAGCATGCAGTATTTACAGCTTCTGCCTAGAAGCTATGAGGCAGTTTACTAGAAAGAAGCATAGTCCTAGCCATATCCTCAAGTGTCCTATTCTTTCTTTCAACCACTCAATTTCGTTGTGGAGTTCTAGGAGCAGAAAACTTATGATCTATATGCCATGCTCATCACAAAACTCAGCAAACTTAGCATTTTCAAATTCAGTGCCATGATCAGACCTAATTGATGCAAGTTGATTACCTAGTTGTTTCTGATTTTTTCTAACAAAAGAAGTGAGCATGTCAAATGCTTCATCTTTAGATGTTAAGAACAATGTCCAGGTAAACCTAGAGTAATCATCAAAAAGCACCATCACATATCTTTTACCACCTCTGCTTAATGTTCTCATTGGACCACAGAGATCCATATGAACCAGTTCCACAGTTCTGGTGGTACTTACCACTTTCTTGCATTTAAAAGAGGATCTACCTGCTTCCCCTAGTCCTATAACCAAGTCCTTGGAGACTAATTTTGTTGAGTTGACTCAGACTTGCATGTCCAAGTCTCTTATGCCAAAGAAGGGGATAATTGTCCATAACACTTAAGCAAGTTAGTTCATTTTCTGAGAGTGTGGACAGATCTATAATGTATATATTGTTCACTCTTTTTTCTTGTAAAACAATCTTGTCAGTGGTAAGATTAATCACAAAACATTTAGTAGAGGTGAATGCTACCAAGTTACCTCTATCACACAACTGTGATACACTGATTAAACTGTATTTCAGACCGTCTATCAGGTAGACATTCTCAATATAATGAGGGTCGTTCTTACCTACCATACCAACCCTAATGATCTCACATATCTTCCCATTTCCAAATGAGACATTACCTCCTTTGAGGTCCTCAAGTGAAAGGAATTGTTCCTTGCTTCCTGTCATGTGCTTTGAGCAACCACTATTCATGTACCATATCAGGGGTTAGTCTTAGGAACCCAAACTAGTTTAGGTCCCTTTCTATAAGCAAAAGGACGAATTAAATTCTTTTTAGCCCAACTTGGTAGCCAATTCTTCGCTTGAACAAATTTTTTGTTCTTTTGGCTGGCCTTTTATTTTGCATTACATTCGCTTTTATAGTGACCAGTATTACCACAGTGAGTACAAATCTTGTACTCAGGAAGAGTGAGGTACTTGCTTTTGGGATCCCACTTAGGTTGATGATTCCCAAAACCAATCCCTCTCTTATTGCTACTATGATGTTCCTGTAGCCATGACAAAGCATCTGAGGACCTGTTCCATTTACAACTTCTATCTAGTTCATGCTTGACTTTGCCTAGATCCTCCTTCAAGACTCTTACCTGCTCATCCTACTTATACAGCTCATCTTTAAGTTTACATATGGTTTCCTCTAAAGTGAGTTGTGTGCAATCAACTGTCTTCTTACTTGTTCCTAATTTCAGTTTCAGGTTTTCAGTTTTTAATTCTAGGACATTTGCTTCAAATGTATAAACCTGGTTCTTCAATGCAATATTCTCACATACAGTCTCACTGACTCTGAGTTCCAGGTTCTTACACTTTGCTTTTAAAATCACACAATCCTTAGACAACTGTTCCTTTCCCTTATTTATCTCCTCATATTCATCAATGAAACCTAGGAGTAATTTAGAAAGTTTTTCTTTAGACAAAAAATTAATCTTGTCTTTTAGATGAATTATACTTATCTCATATTCCTCATGCGATTCCTCATCAGATTATCCATTTGCCATAAGTGCTTGTTTATCTCCATCTTCATCATCTGAGTCCTCATATGAACTTTCACCCCAAGCAGCTACCATAGCCTTTGTTGATCCTTTGTTTTTCTTGGGATGAACCTGTTCCTTCTTCCTGTTTCTTCGTTCAGATCTTTCCTTCTTCCATTCTATTTCCCATTGAGGATATTTCTTTATGTGATGATCGGTCTTCCCACACTTGTAGCAGCCCTCATTGGTCTGTTTTTCAGGAACCTTTGGTTTGCTGTAGTTTCCATTTCTTGAGGAACCCTTTCCTCTCATTAAGTATTTCTTAAAGTCCTTTGTGATCATAGCCATCTCATCTTCCTCTAGATCAGCACCTTCAGTGATTCTGAGTGTCAGGCTCCTTTCCTTCTTTGATACATCCATCTTCATGGTTTGCCTTCTAAGTTAATAGGCAGTGAGATTCCCAATTAGCTCATCCAACTTAAGAGTTGCAGTGTTCTTTGATTCTTGAATTATTGCAGTAATTTTGCTTTCCCAAGAGACTAGCAGAACCCTTGTCAGAATCTTCTCAACTTTGTCTTCTTCAAGAATGATCCTTCCAAGAGACATAAGTCCATTTGTCAGTGTGGTGAACCTTGTATACATCTCCTGGATGGTTTCTCTTTCCTTTATGGTGAAATTCTCATATTGAAAATACAGTAGAGTTCCTCTAGACCTCTTCAGTTGAGGTGTTCCTTCATGAGCCACTTGCAAGGTGTCCCAAATTTCCTTAGCAGTAGTACATCTTTGGATTCTGTTGTACTCGTCTGGACCAAGTCCACACACAAGCCATTTCTTTGCCTTGGCATTCTTCTCCCATTTTCTCAAGTCCTCAGCAGTGCAATCGGCTCTTGTTTTTTTGGCACATCTACTCCTTCAGCATTCTTCTTCATGGTAGCCAGGGGACCATCAGTGACTATGTCTCATAGCTCGTAATCTTCTCCAATGATATGGTTTCTCATTCAGTTCTTCCACCAAGAGTAGTACAGGCCATTGAAGAGTGATGGCCTAACAATTGATTGTCGTTCCCAATTTCCAAGTGGTGCACTCATCTTGATCTTCTGCTAAGGTGTTAGTCTCTTCAAGGGTAACCTGCTTTGATACCAATTGATGTTTATACTTCAATACCACATAAGAGGGGGAGGGAGGTGATTTGTGTGGTGTCCAATTTTTCGCGTGCACACATTATAGAAGGACCTGGTTTTTCTATGTGTTCCTAATACTATTGTTGCGGAATAATAAGTACAAAAATTAAGGAACACAAGGATTTTTACATGGAAACACCTGGCTCAAAAGGTGAAAAAACCACGACCTACTTTCCAGTCTGAGCCAAAAATTGCATTTACAAAATTTCTTTATAAACCTAGGACTAACTCTAATCCCTTGTAGCAAATAATCTCTGACTGTTTGCGACAGCTTCAAGTTAACTCTAACTTGAATACTCTAAGTACCTATTACAAATGCTTCTAGATAAAGCTGAAAGGTACAATATAAAATCACCTACTACAATTGAACTCGAATAAAAGACAGACACTTGGAACTGATTCTTTTATCTGGTTCAAGTATCTTCAGGTTTGCACACTTAAATCTCACACGAACTGCTTGCAAAATTGCCTTGCTATTTTGCTCTCAATTCATGTTTAACTTCTGCTTTTGTTACCGGTACAATAAGAACATCCTGCAATATATAGGGTTAGTAGATAAAGAATTAACTAGATTTCTAATACTACTCTTCCTTGGTGGAAGAGTTCTAGTTAATCTCAACTCCTAAATCCTTCCTTATCTTGGATAATGTTCTCTTTGAGTAAGGAGTCCTTCTCCTTATCATTTATGCAATCTTTTCGATAAGGAGATAGCTATTATGCAAAAATACGTTTATCTCCTGCATGTGCATCTCACGTGCCTTGAGTCTGCGTGTGTCTACGTCTAGTGATGGACCTGATTCATTTCTGAGTTCCACTGTCAATCTTTAAAACTATTCTTTTCTTGGGCTAACGCTTTATATTTCTCCAATCCAAGTGAGTGATCCACACTAAACTATTAATAATGCGACATTTGTGCAATCCAACAATATCATCATAATTAAGGTACTCAACAACTTGTTAATAAAAGAGTATTCTTGTATTCCAACATCTAATTCCTTTTTTGTAATTTGTCCAAGTTTATGATAACAACGTGACAACGCCATTCAAACCCCCTTCTCTAAAGAAGTAATTAAGAGACCCCAAAAGGAGGAAAAAATACTTGATACTCGTATACGTAGTTTGCCACAGAATCCAGATACTATCATTTCAACGTACGTAAGGAATTATAGTAAGGCATGCTGCTGGTATCGTATAGTGCATGAAAATACACAACAACACCCAAAGCAAAAAAAGCAAGATAGAAAGATTGTTGTATAGAAGCCTTATAGCAGAGTATAAAGCAATTGGTTCCCTTCTTGTCACGTTCAAACCAGCTCCTCTCTCTCTTACTTTTTTTTTTTCTAATTCAGAATTTAAATTTGATATTTTTAAAAACTAGTTATGTTGTTACTATTTAATCATCGCACATTTGCAAATATGAGTTCTGAACGTGATATCTATCTAAATGTTACTCTCTTCATTTTAATTTATGATAACTTATTTCCTTTTTAGTCTGTACAAAAAAAATGACACTTTTTCCTATTTAAAAATAATTTACACTAAAATATATGTGCTTCATTTTACATTACAAGTTCAAAAGTCTTCTCTCTTTTCTTAAATTCCGTGCACAATCAAATGAGTTCACATAAATTGAAACGAAGAAAATATTATTTTTCATATATTTATTCATATTTCACGTAAAAAAAAATATTGAGTTCAGTTAAACCTGTAAAATTATATATGGCAGCCGCTTGTGTGTATCTCACCCACGACCCACCCCCTCTAGCTTCGAGAAAGTAACAGAATCACTCCAACCTATAAAGATAACCAACCACCCCTAGCCCATTTAGTAAAATCCTGGCTTAAGCCAAACCTATTATTTTGCCTTATCTCTTTTCTTTGCCTCTAACCATTTTTGATTCCTTCGATTTTTTTCAATATCTTCCTTCTCTTCACAAGGTTTTCATTTGCAAAACATCATTGGTTAATTTCAGTTTTCTTCTTCCCTCTATAACACTATAGAGGGGTGAGAAGTTTTTAAACGTTTATATATGGAAAATATTAGAAAGTTCTCTAAGGGCTTTTTGGGGTTTTTGGTACTGCTAGGATTTGTTTGGTTATTGTTGGTTGGAGTATTTGAAAATGAAGGAATTATGAAGAAGAATACCAAACTTATGAAAACACAAAAGAGAAGTATTCATTCCAAGATAGATCTCAACTTCGTGAGTAGAAGAAGAGTTCCAAATGGTCCTGACCCTATCCATAACAGGTTTAATTAATTTACCTTTGATTTGTTTCTCCAGTTTACTACTTTTGTCTCCTCACTCTTTGTTTCCATCATATTATGCAAATAATTATATACACACACCCTCGTATCATATATATCAGAGATATTAAATGTATAAATATTTATAGTTATAAATATTTACTTTAGCGTTTATATACACTAAAGTCAAAGGTTATCAATGATATTATAAGGAATTGTGTACATGTAGTTGTTTTTTTAAATTACCTGATTGTGTAAATGATTTAAACTCTCTTTACAATTACGATCATCTGATGAAAAATTTATTTACTTCAATTGATCCGAGTGGCTCTAAAATTCATTCATTTTGCCACGTGAAAATTAAAGTAAAAGAGGAAGCATGTTGAAAAATTCAATAAACGGAGTAATTAAGACTTCCACGTGAAAATTATAGTAATTAAGACTTACTATAACTAAATTTGAAGTTTTAATAATATAAACAACGTAACTCTCTCGTAAAAGACTCTCGTCAAAGGTGCGGTTCCAACTTCCAATATTTTGTTTCTCGTCAAATTATATTTTTTTTCTTCTTCTTTTATTGGGTATATTTCACTTTTTTCGGATTTAATTGGTTAATTATCATATTAATTCTCCTTCCCTATAGAAAAAAAAAGGAGTTAGTTCTCAGTTTGTTCGTGAGGACAAATTACATGTTGAAGTGTATGACTATCTTATTTAAAAATTTAAGCTCTTAAAAATTAAAGAGCACGCTTTTATTTTATTCAATTATGTCTTCAATGCCGTGAAAATTTAAATTCAGTTTTTAGATATTTATTCTACTTGTATATTTTAAGTTGAGACAAATTAAAATAGTAGCGTGTGCATGCTTAACTGTTACATCAACTCCTACTTTTAGATTCTGTTCCATATATCAAAGTTATAGTTTACTGAAGTTATGTAACTTTACGTTAATGCATAAATTCTGATAAAGAAAAAGCATCTGTTCTGTTGTCTTTCACTTTATTCTCTAATTATAAATGAAGCTTATCAAAGCTAATTAACCTTTCGTTTTGTTTCTCTTGCAATTTACGAGGCCCTTAACCTTTTCATGCCATCTCTCTTTTTTCCTTTTGCTTTCTCCTTTATCATGTACTTTCATGATATTCCATTACCACTAAATTAAGCTTCATCACTACATGCAAATCATATAAATATCTTTAGCTAGCAATTGTTTACTGTGTTTTAATTTAGTTTTAACCTTACACTCTAAGAATACTTTCTTAATGAGACTAATACAGCGGAAAAAAATTTACAATATCAGATCACTTTGAACTTTTCACGTACCTTAAAAAATAATAATTGTAGTATGTACTATACCATATAACCCTTAATAATGATAGTATTTCAAAAAGTCTTGGGACATACTTCCGTCGGTCCACAATAAGTGATCAATTTGCTTTTGGCACGCCCATTAAGAAAATAAGCGTTCTATACAAAAATACCTAGTATGACTAAACTACCCTTAATTAAATATTTAATGTGAGGAGTAATTAAGAAAACTTTTTAAGGATATGTACATAAGGATTATTTTGTAAAAACAAATTGAATTCTTTCTTGATTATATAAATGGACACTTATTTTGGACCAAACTGAAAAAGCAAATTGGTCGCTTATTGTGGACCGGAGGGAGTAATTTTGAAAATGAGTAATTAATGATAAGGATAAAATAGGGAAAAGAATTGTCTTTCTCTTAATTTAGTATAGTTGACAAGTAAAAGTGAAAATCTATTTTTAGTATAGTGGACAAATAAAAATGAAAATATATTTTTAGTATAGTGGACAAGTAAAAATGAACGGAGGAAGTAACTATAAGTCATTGTCTATAGATACATCTTCTGAAAATTAAATAAAGCTGACAACATACTACAACATGTTAAATTATACTGATAGGGTATAAAAAGAAATTATCGTGCTATATAGTTAGCTAGTGTATTTAAGTTTCTTAATAGAGAATATAATTTTTGTGTAAAATCAATGGGAAAAGATATTCAATAATTGGTGAATTTATGCAGGAAAGTGAATTTATTTATTTTAATTTTCAACAGAAGAGCGAGGAGTTCTCGTCGGCCACCAGGTCAAGCTTCCAAAGGAAAATTTAGCGAGCCATGAACCAATGGGCAAAGATAAGGCTTGTGATATGCTTTTTTTTCCCTTTTTAAGTCTGGTATCTAATTGGGGCCAGGTAGAGTCAGTGGTTGATAGGATTTTACTTAAGCGGTGTCGGTTTATGTCAAAATTGAGCTAGTACATGAATTTGGACTTGAAGTTATGGAGTATATATAAAGTTTTATTTCCGTCTAAAATTAATATTTATTTTACCATTAGTTTACTAATGATATTGTATATGTATATAATTTTTAAATTGTATGTATGTCTGTATGTACATTATTAAAAGATTTGGACGATGAGGTATCCAATGATACCATATGAAGCAAGAAATGGGACTACTATATAGAGTGGAGTATTTACTTGTTTGGGAGGGAAGAGAGAAACATATGACAATTTGCATGGATTGTGAAAAAGAAAAAGAGAAAGAAATATTTATTTAAATAATTAAGAAGAAAAGATAATGAAGAATGTTTGACAGGAACTGCATGTCTTAGCAGCCATGCCATGCATTTTATAGAGTACGAATCTCATGTCTATCTTTATGTCAAATTCTCAGTAGCTTTAACATGTAAATAAAGGAGCTTTTAATTTTCAATTGCGTTTGTTAATTTGCTTAAGAAGTGGCATGTGTTCCAAAACAAAGCAAATCCACCATTTTGAAGGTATTTTTAAGAGAGGAATTTAAAGTAGTAGTGGTAAAAAGGAAAAGTTGTGTTAGTCCTTTTCATTAGATTCTTTAGTGGGGGATGTGAACACTGTTTTGGTCTTTAATCCGTTCAAACTTGTTGCAGCACTTCCATCATTCTCGAGCATCGCGATCGAAATTTATAAGTTTAAAAGAAGAAAAGAAAAAGAAAAGGAAAGTTAAGGCATGTAAAGACCAAGATGGTACTCTCTCCAAAGTTCAAAGTGAAAGACAAAGTAGCGCTCTACTTGTGCTTTTTCATATCCAAGGACTCTTTTCCTTCTTCTTTAACATCTATTGGACTAATAATTATCAAAAAAGAGTTGGTCTAAAGTTTTGGAGATTCAAGTTGGGACAATTGCCTAAAAGGGTTTAAAAGGAAAAGAGATATTCACTTGGAATCTTTGGGCCACCACATTTGATTGGGCAAAATACAAAAGTTGTTCGATTGATTGAAATGAATTACATTCGCTAGCTAAAAGTATATAAAAATATATTATATATATCTAATACATATACATACTAAAAATATATATTTTACCGTCCATTATTTTTAGGAACGACGACTAAAAGTATAATTTCTCCCCTTAACACATTCAAAATTTTACCAAAATCTTTTTAACATGGTCAAAATATAATAATGGTTCCAAAAAGGTCCATCCAATGAAATATTAGGGCCATTGGTGTCACGACCCAAAATTTCAACCTGTCGTGATGGCGCCTAACTCACTTGCTAAACAAGCCGACAATCACATAATAACTAAACATTTGAATAAAACATGCTCTTATAAAACTCAACAATGGAAATCTCATAAATATCTGATACAAATAACTAAAATACCACTGTAACCACCCCAAAATTTCGTGGCAACGAGTACACGAGCACTACTAAATATCATCATAAACCAAAACTTTAGTACGACTGTCAGAGTAGTATCAGGAATGGTACAACTCTATTCCTACTTGTCAAATATGCATGTCAAATGTATGATTTCACGGTGATATTCTCAAGTACTCACACTCCCAGAATACTCAATTTGTCTGCCAAATGCCCACACAAACCACACACAAATCACTCAGCACTGTACGAGTGCCTGACATCAATGGCCCTCACCAAAGCACGTGTATATATATATATATCACTGTGCTTGCGCTCACTGGTGGTATGCCAAGACTCCGGAGGAGCGGATCTAGCCCAAACGCTAATATAAAGCATATATGGCCTGCTACGGCGTGCAACCAGATCCACATAATAATAATAACAACCACTATTGCGGTGTGCAACTCGATCCACAATAACACTCACAGCTCTTTCTCTAAGGCCCGCCTCAGTCATCAATCTCTAAAGTCTCAAGGGCTCACAAATCTCATACCACTCAGCCCAAAAAATAATAACATGGGATGCAATAGTGCATGATAGCAGAGACTGGGTTATGATATACAAATTAATAATCATGACCGAGTATAGAATTAAAGTTAAAGTAGATAACTCAAAACAATAGAAATAACCTCATTAGGTCTCAACCGAATAAGCACATAGCCTAAACATGATATCTAGCATGAATCAAAGCTCAATTACTCTAAAAGGTAGGGATTGCAGGGAAAACGAGACCTGATATCAATACAGTACAAAGAATCAACCTGAATTATGATTTTTCCGGTGCACGCCCACACACCCATCACGTAGCATGTGCGTCACCCCAACTAAACACAAATAATACGTTTTCCAAGGATAAATACCCTCATTTCTAAGATTAGAAATGTTACTTACCTCAAAGTGCACAACTCAACGCTCCAACAAACCCTTGCCATGCGAATCGGCCCCTGAACGACTCGAATATAGCCAAAGCAACCTAATTCCATCAATAATAGCTATAGGAAACAATCTCAAAAAGCTATGGTCCTTAACAAATATTAAAAGTCAACCACGGGCCCACACCTCGGAATCCGATGAAATTCACAAATTCTGAACACTCATTCAATAATGAGTCCAACCATACCAAAATTATCCAATTCCCACCACAAATCGAGACCGAATCCCCAAATCTCTCCAATACATAGTCCAAAATTCCTCAAATTCTAACTTAGATTCATGAAAATTAGGTGTAATAATCAATAGGTATTCAATATTTATGGACAAAAGTGATTAAAAGTCACTTACCTCTTCAATCTAGGTGGAAACGTCTTCAAATATTGCCCCTAGCCGAGCTCCACAAGTCCAAAAATGAGAGAAAAAAACTAAACCCTTTGATTTAATATACTTCCTAACGTTTCTCGCTTCTGCGGTCCTCTGAGTCACACCTGCGACACCGCTTTTGGCGGTCCATTTTTCGCATCTGTAGAATTCACTTGAAATCCCGACCATGCGCACCTGCGATCCCATCTTTGCACCTGCGGGACCTCTTCTGCGTCCTTTCATTGCGCATTTGTGGACTAGCAAGACTCCCTCCATTCTCGCATTTGTGCTCACATCGTCGCATCTACGGGTTCACAGATGCGGAAATAGCATCGCACCTGCGCTCCGCCCGACTCCAGCCGAACTCCACTTCTGCGGATAGTCCGTCGTAGGAGCGCATCCGCTTCTGCGGCTCCTTCTCCCAGCCAGCCTAGCTGGCAAAAGCGCACGATGGGCTGCACCTGCGGTCCAAACCTCACAAGTGCGGTTGCATCAGTAACAAAAAATTTCAGAATATCCTTAAGTCCAAATCTCGTTCCGATTTCAATCCAAATCACAACTGAGGCCCGCGTGACCCCATCCAAACATACCAACAAGTCCCATAACATGATATGAACTTAGTCGAATTCTCAAATGACGTCAAGCCACATCAAAATCACGAATCGCTCCCCAATTCAAGCCTAATGATACTAATGAATTTCCAACTTCTAAAACTAATGTTGAATCATATCAAACCAACTCCCATTGAACTTAAATTTTGCACACCAGTCATAAATTACACAACGAACCTATTCTAACTCCCGAAACCAAAGTCGAATCCTGATATTAACAAAGTCAACTCTCAGTTAAACTTCTCAACCTTCCTAACCTTTAACTTTCCAACTTTCGCCAATTCAATCCAAAACAACATACGGAGCTCCAAATAAATTTTCGAACATACTCCTGAGTCCAAACTCACTATAGGAAGCTATAGAAACCATCAAAACTTCATTTATGAGTCGTCTACATAAAAGTCAAACTCCGGTCAATTATTTCAACTTAAGCTTCCAACCTTGGGACTATGTGTCCCAATTCACTCCAAAACATCCCTGAAACTAAACCAACCACCCTGGCAAGTAACACAACCCCAAATGAGCATAGAAGAAGCAATAAATAGGGTAAGTCTACAATACACAAAACAAACGGCCGAATCATTACATCCTCCTTTATAATCAAACGTTCGTCCTCGAACGAGTGTAGAATCATACCTGGAGTCTCAAACAGGGGTGGATATCTCCGCATCTCCCTCTCGGTATCCCAAGTAACCTCCTCAACTGGCTGGCCTATCCACTAAACTTTCATTGAAGTTATATTCTTTGATCTCAACTTTTGATTTGCCGATCCAAAATGGCTACCGACTTCACATCATAAGTCAAATCTCCATCTAATTGAACCGTGTTGAATTCCAAACATGAGACGGGTCAATATAATACTTTCGGATCATAGTAACATGAAACACTAGGTGAACATCCGATAGACTAGGTGGCAAGGAAGCGGGAGCCCAACAACGAAGCCCATGGTAACATGCTCCCATTTCCATTCGACAAGTCGTTGAAGCAAAGCGCTCGGCCTCTGATGCTCGTACTTCACCTGCTGACAATTCAAGCAACGAGCCACGTACTCCACTATATATTTATTAATTATTCTCCACCAATAGTGCTGCCTCAAGTCATATACATCTTGGCGGCATCTGAATGAATGGAATACCACGAATTGTGGACCTTCTCAAGAATAAACTCACGCAACCCATCCACATTGAGCACACAAATCTGACCCTGCATCCGCAACACCCCATCATCTCCAATAGAAACCTCCTTAGCATCATCATGCTACACCATGTCCTTAAGGACAAAAAAATGGAGGTCGTCATATTGACGCTCTCTGATGCGCTCGTACAAAGAAGACCGAGAAACCACGCGAGCAAGAACCCTGCTAGGCTCCGAAATATCTAATCTCACTAACTGATTTGCCAATGCCTGAACATCCAATGCTAGCGGCCTCTCATAAACTTGAATATATGCAAGGCTACCTATACTCTAAGCCTTTTTACTCAAGGCATCGGCCAATACATTGGCCTTCCTGGGATGATACAAAATGGTGATATCATAGTGTTTTAAAAACTCTAACCACCTCCTCTGCCTCTGTCACGACCCCAAATCCTAACAGGCCGTGATGGCGCCTATCGTGGAACTAGGCTAGCCAACCATCACATTGCTACGCTTTTGTTCAATTAAAATAGTTCACAATTAAATAATAAGCAAGCAACCATAGCATAAATGATATAATTAAGTCTTAGCGTCCCCATAATATTCTAAACAACCTCCCAAGAACT
>ML257919.1:0-22669 GCA_005239495.1 Nicotiana undulata | reverse complement strand
GGGGGGGGGGGGGCTTTGGAACACTTATATAGTGGAGGGGCTGGGGAGTTCCCAGCCGTTCGATTAATCTTGATCAACGGCTGGGATGGCTCTTGGGGAAAACGGGGTCGTTTGGATAATAGGGCAGGCCAGGTGAAAGGGGATTTGGGCTGGGTCATTATGGGTTGTGAGAAAGGAATTTTGGGCCCGGGTGCATTGGCCCAGGTCTGATTCTCATAGTCTTTTAGTCTTTGGACACCTAGGTTAAGATAATTAAATTAATTTAAACAATCCTAATTAGACATAATAAGTTTTAACCTAATTTCATCATATTATGACTTAATTAATGAATTAATTAAAGTGAAACTATTAATTAACACTCCTAGTTACTTAGGAAGCAATTTTATTATTATTTTTCCTAATAAAAATGATTGAATCAGACAACTAGGTATTAAATTGAACCAAAACCTAATTATGCAATTTAAAAATATATTTTGTTATTATTTATCATTTTATAATAATTTTGTTTTTAAAAGGATGGATTATGACCATGCGATGCAAATAATTCATTAATAAACACTGAAATTCAACAAAATCTATAAAACTAATTTATTTATTGAATTTTGTAGGAGTATTTAGTGGGTGAAAAATCACGTGTTCACAGCTGCCCCTCTTTGCTCGCAAACACGAAGAGTTTTCGGGCAAAGACAAAGTGAGTAGTCGTGAATGACCTCCCCCTTTCGCATACTCCAATGTGAAGCATTTTTGAAAAGTTTGACTGAACTCTGCTTCAACGGTTGCCTACATATCCTTGGCTATAAAGGAATCAGGTCAGTGTAGTTCTGAAGATTTTGGTAGCTGGGACTACCGAGTAGCTGTGGTTTCACTGTGGTTGTTGTTGTTACTGCTGCTGATCTCCTTATTACATCCAAGATCAAAACAAAAACTAACTAAACCTATCAGCTGCTAAGTTATAAGATTCCTATTTAAGACTTGGTCTTGAGTCTTGATCTTTTGCTGACTCTGACCTGAATCTTGATACTTGTTAACCGCGAGTGCTGGTTTCGCCTTGTCGTTTTTCGGGTCACGGAAAGGCATGCATAGCTTGTGACTACGATCTGTCTTGAACATTCTACATCATTTCCGCTTCTACACCTTGGGTTTGGTCTTCCCCTTCTCTTTTCTATATTTTGAATCAAGGCGTCTTCTTTTGGTCGTTTGGAATCCATTATCCTAGAAATGCAATCTGCAAGATCAAAAAGCAAACGAACAAAATTTTCTGCCCAATTTTCACTAGGAAAATTTTGTGAATTATTGTAAGGAAATCTGTACTACTTTATTATTGAAAGCAATGAGAGGCCGGGGAATGGTGCGCTCGGAGTTATTGTAGACTAAGGAGTGGATATCCTACGTCTAAAAGTAAAATCAACTAGAGGCTCGAGACCCTATGTCGGGAAAGATCGACGGGTTATCCTATCGTCTGGAAAAGATCACCGAGTTATACCGGTGTTTGGGGGAGGATCAACGGGTTATGCCGCTGTCAAGAAAGGGATTACCAGGTTATGTTGGCATCTGTAAAGGTCAAAAAGTTATGCTGCTGCCGGGAAAGAGATCATCGAGTTATGTCGGTGTCTGGAAGGTCGACAGGTTATAATGCTTCCTGGAAAAAAAAGATTACTGGGTTATGCCAGTATCAGGAAATGATCAACAGGTTATGTTGTTGTCAAGAAAGATCACTAGGTTATGCCGGTGTGTGGAAGGTCAACAGGTTATGTTGTTGCTTGGGAAAAGAGATTACTGGTTTATGCCAGTATCAGGAAATGATCAACAGGTTATGTTGTTGTCAAGAAAGATCACTAGGTTATGCCGGTGTGTGGAAGGTCAACAGGTTATGTTGTTGCTTGGGAAAAGAGATTACTGGTTTATGCCAGTATCAGGAAACGATCAACAGGTTATGCTGTTTTCAAGAAGGATCACCAAGTTATGCCGGTGTCTAGAAGGTCAACATGTTATGATGTTGCCTGGGAAAAGAGATTACTGGATTACGCCAGTATCAGGAAACGATCAACAGGTTATGTTGTTGTCAAGAAAATCACCAGGTTATGCCGGTGTCTAGAAGGTCAACAGGTTATGCTGTTGCCTGGGAAAAGAAATTACTGGGTTATGCCAGTATCAGGAAACGATCAACAGGTTATGCTGTTGTCAAGAAGGATCACCAGGTTATGCCGGTGTCTGGAAGGTCAACAGGTTATGCTGTTGCCTGGTAAAAGAGATTACTGGGTTACGCTAGTATGAGAAAACGATCAACAAGTTATGATGTCGTCAAGAAAGATCACCAGGTTATGCCGGTGTGTAGAAGGTCAACAGGTTATGCTGTTGCCTGGGAAAAGAGATTACTTGGTTATGCCAGTATCAGGAAACGATCAACAGGTTATGCTGTTGTCAAGAAAGATCACCAGGTTATGCCGGTGTGTAGAAGGTCAACAGGTTATGCTGTTGCCTGGGAAAAGAGATTACTTGGTTATGCCAGTATCAGGAAACGATCAACAGGTTATGCTGTTGTCAAGAAAGATCACCAGGTTATGCTGGTGTCTGCTAGGGAGTAGGACCCTGTGTTGGAGGAATCATCGGGTTATGCCGGCATAGACTAGGGAGTGGGAACCTATGTTGGCATCAACTAACGAATGGAATATCCTATGTTGGGAAAGGTGTAGCTAGGGATTGGAGACCCTATACCACTTTAAGTTTGGATTGTCTTCAACATCGTTCTCTTCTTTTCTTTTCTTTTCTCTTCATTTTATTTTGAGTGAATGCGGGAAAGAATTTTGGAGAAAACTTCCCTTTCTGGAGTTGTTGCTGCAGAGCTCCTTCTAGCTCTTGCGCAGTTCCTTTTGGTTGCGCCTGCTCTTTGCAAGGTTACTTTTGAGTTGCACCTATTTCAGATTTTCAAACAAAGAACAATTTGTTAATTTGAAACGGTGGTTGGTTTTGCGGCCTTGATTTTCAACTGCTTGATCTCACTTCTTTTGACGAAGATCTCAACCACTTGTTTGCTGGGGATTGGGTTTCATCTCTAATCTCGGGGACCTTGGCTCTCCATATTTTACCATGGCGATCGGTCATGTGGGACCCAACATTTTTGTTTTGCCTTTGTAGGCCTTTCACTTGCTTTTTCTTTTGGATTTCCAGAGTATCGGGGGAAGTTTTGGCCCCCTCAAATTATGCTACAACGGTTAGTCGCGTGGGACTTAACCTTTCCAACTTTATTTCGCCTTTATTGGCCTTTCATTTCTGACTTTTCTTCCAACTTTAACTTTAGGGCATTTGAAATATTTTGGCTTTTCAAACCTTGCCGAGGTGGTTAGTCGCGTGGGACTTAACCTTTCCAACTTCAATTGCCTTTGTAGGAATCTCCATTTGATTTTTCCCTTTCAAGAGTTTTGTGTTTAAAACATCGGTCGTTGCGGCCAGTCGGGATTGACTCGATGCCCTTGATGAAGCTTGGCGCCTTTTGCATGTTGTCCCGTGTCAAACGAGAACCCTGTAAATTTGTTTTGCCATCCTTTCTTTGTTTTACCTTAGAAAAAGAGTCAGACTGAAAGGGATTGAAAGGGAATAACAAAGAAGCGGGGACAATGAATTTTGACAAAAATATATCCCTTTTGGGGAGAGAAAAAGAACTTATCTGGAGCGCACGCGACTTTCAATGAACATGACATGCGTCTTGGACTGGATGCCTGATCTATGTAAACCATCTGACTCTCAAAAATTCGTCATGACTTTTAACTCGAGGTTGAGAAACCTTTGCCCCAGATCATGTCGGTGTCAGTGACCAATCATCCTCTTTTCGATTAGTAGTTCCCTTTTCGGGTTTTCACCAGCTAACCTCTATTATTTCTCTTCTCACCACCGCCCTGTAGTGCTCTTTGCAAGTTTTCACCAACAAGACTCTCTCATTTTTAA
The DNA here is from genome assembly GCA_005239495.1 of Nicotiana undulata. Lineage (NCBI taxonomy): Eukaryota > Viridiplantae > Streptophyta > Magnoliopsida > Solanales > Solanaceae > Nicotiana > Nicotiana undulata. The sequence goes on along the minus strand of ML257919.1, from coordinate 18,727 downwards.
TTTCTCTACTCACCGTCGCCTTATGGTGCCCGTGTGGGTTTTCACCGGTAAGACTCTCTCATTTTAATTTCTCTCATTTCTTGTAGGGGGTCAAGATAGATGTATCTTCCCATTCTGGCTTTTCTTTGCCGATCGATCGGAAGGATTCGACTAGGATTTGGGGTAAAAAGAATTTGTATTGAATTACAACCTTGGAACATTCAGGCGAATCATTGCTGCATCTCAACACTTGCCCCAGATTAAGCTCTTGGGGAAATGTGGATTTTTGTTCTGGTGTGACTGAACCCCAGGGAGAGGCTGTCTACGTATCATTTCGGAATCAAGTCAGACGTAGTTCAGGAAATTTGGCTTTTATTTTTTATTTTTGTTTTCTCTTATCTTCTTTTTTTTATTTTTCTTTTCTTTTTTTTTTTTTTCTTCTTTCTTTCTCTCATTTTTTTTTATTTTTCTTTCTCTTTTTTATTTTTATTTTTCTTCTTTCTTTCTTTTTTTTTTAAGTTCCAAAGAGGTTAGTCAAAGGAGAGTAACCGGCTCAAAAGGTTTACAAAATGGTAGTGTTTGGGGTAGCATGAATGAAAATCCTTCATCATTTCGATCAACCGTGTTGTCATCATGAAGAGGTCAAACATAATACCTTTTGACTGCATCTGCTTTGACAGCCGTTTCGGGGTCATTTCCTTCGATGTCTCCCAAATACAACGCTCCTTTTGGAAGCAATCTCCTTATGATGTACGGAACTCTCCAATTCAGGGCGAATTTTCCTTTCGCCTCTTCGTGGTGTGGGATGATATGTCTTAACACAAGTTTCCCTACTTCAAAGTTCCTAGGCCGCACTTTCTTGTTGTAGGCGCGGGACATTCTTCGTTGGTACAACTGCCCGTGGCAAACTGCGGCCATCCTTTTCTCATCGATCAACGTTAATTGCTCCAATCGAGTCTTGACCCATCATCCTCAATTTCTGCTTCGACAATAATTCAAAGGGAGGGAATTTCGACTTCTGCGGGTATTAGGGCTTCAGTGCCATAGACCAATAGATAAGGAGTAGCCCCAACCGACGTGCGCACTGTTGTGCGATATCCCAGTAATGCGGAAGGCAATTTCACATGCCATTGCCTAAAAGTTTGAATCATTTTCCTAAGGATTTTCTTAATATTTTTGTTTGCTGCTTCAACGGCTCCATTGGCTTTGGGCCGGTAAGGGGTGGAATTGCGGTGTGTGATTTGGAACTGTTCACATACCTCCCAAATCAAGTTACTGTTTAGATTCGCGGCATTGTCGGTAATGATAGTCTTTGGGATACCAAAACGACAGATGATATTAGAGTGCATGAAATCCACCACTGCTTTCTTGTTGACAGCTTTGAATGTGACTGCCTCGACCCACTTTGTGAAATAGTCGATAGCGACCAAAATAAATCTGTGCCCGTTTGAGGCCCTTGGCTCGATAGGCACGATGGCATCCATCCCCCAAGAAACAAACGGCCAAGGTGCTGACATAGGATGAAATTCTGATGGTGGTGCGTGAATCAAATCTCCGTGTATTTGACACTTGTGGCATTTCCGGACAAAGCTAAAACAATGTTTCTCCATGGTCATCCAATAATACCCGGCTCGCAAGATTTTCTTTGCTAGGACGTATCCATTCATGTGGGGACCGCATACTCCTGAATGCACCTCGTTCATAATCTTTTCGGCTTCTCTGGCGTCTATGCATCTTAATAGATTCAGATCGGGAGTTCTCTTATACAGTACTTCCCCACTTAGGAAGAAACTGTTGGCGAGTCTCTGGATAGTTCTCTTTTGGTCCCCATTGGCCTGCTCTGGATATTCTTTTATTTTCAAGAATCTTTTGATATCGTGATACCATGGTTGGACATCGGGCTCTACTTCGACCGTGTTGCAATAACCATGCCTTTCCTTGATTTGAATTTCCAACGGGTCGATGTGAACATTACCCGGATATGGCAGCATTGCTGCTAGGGTAGCCAGGGCATCGGCTAACTCGTTGTGGCATCGAGGAATATATCTGAACTCGACAGCTTTGAATCGTTTGCTAAGATCTTCCACATGTTGTCTGTATGGAAGGAGCTTAACATCCCGAGTTTCCCACTCTCCTTGAGCCTGCTTGATGATCAAATCTGAATCTCCCATGATCAATAAATCCTCTACATCCATGTCGATGGCCATGTTCATACCCATTAAAAAAGCTTCGTATTCGGCAGTATTGTTTGTACAAAAGAACCGAAGGCGAGCTGTGGCGGGATAGTGTTGTCCCGTGGGTGAAATCAAGATTGCCCCGAGCCCAACACCTTTTGTATTTACAGCTCCATCAAAGAACATTTTCCAAGTGTTGACGTCCTCAGAAGTTATCTCGACTGAGTTTACCTCCTCGTCTGGGAAGTATGTACTCAGGGGTTGGTAGTCGTCATCGACAGGGTTTTTTTCCAAGTGATCTGTCAAAGCCTGGGCCTTCATTGCCGTGTGAGTGACATAGACTATGTCGAATTCGGTGAGCAGGATCTGCCACTTGGCTAATCTCCCGGTGGGCATTGGCTTTTGGAATATGTAATTCAAAGGGTCCAACCTAGTGATGAGGTAGGTGGTATAAGCCAATAAATAATGTCGGAGTTTCTGAGCGACCCAAGTTAGAGCGCAGCACGTTCTTTCCAATAGCGTATACTTGGCTTCGTAGCTTGTGAACTTCTTGCTCAAGTAATATATGGCTTGTTCTTTCTTCCCGGTTGCGTCATGTTGTCCGAGAATACACCCGAAGGAATTTTCCAACATTGTGAGATATAAGAACAAAGGCCTTCCCGGTTCTGGTGGGACTAGCACTGGCGGGTTCGAAAAATATTCTTTGATCTTGTCAAAAGCGTTCTAACATTCGTCCGTCCATTTGATGGCTGCATCTTTTTTCAACAGTTTGAATATAGGCTCACAAGTGGACGTCAACTGAGCGATGAACCTGCTGATGTAATTCAACCTATCCAACATGCTCATGACCTCCTTCTTGGTTCTTGGTGGCGGGAGATCCCGAATAGATTTTATCTTTGTCGGGTCTAGCTCGATCCCCCGTCGGTTGACTATAAACCCCAGTAATTTCCCAGACGGAACTCCGAAGGCACACTTGGCCGGGTTTAGCTTTAGATCATACTTACGCAGGCGTTTGAAGAATTTCCTTAAATGCTGGACATGGTCATCTTGCGTCCTAGATTTAATAATCACATCATCCACGTATACCTCAATCTCCTGATGCATCATGTCATGAAAAATGGCGGTCATGGCCCTCATGTATGTTTCCCCGGCGTTCTTTAGGCCGAACGACATGACTCGGTAACAATAGGTTCCCAAGGGTGTAGTGAAAGCCGTCTTTTCTGCATCTTCTTCATCCATCAGTACCTGGTGGTATCCAGCATAACAATCCACGAAAGATTGTACCTCATGCTTGGCACAATTGTCAACCAGGATATGTATGTTTGGTAGTGGAAAGTTATATTTAGGGCTTTCTTTATTAAAATCTCGGTAATCGACCCATACTCTGACTTTTCCGTCCTTTTTAGGTACTGGAACCACATTGGCCAGCCAGGTGGTGTATTGGACCACCGGATCACTCCCGCTTTTAATTGTTTAGTGACCTCTTCTTTGATTTTGTCACTCATGTCTGTTTTAAATTTCCTCTGCTTTTGTTGGACGGGTGGATAACCGGGGTAGGTTGGCAATTTGTGTACCACCAAATCTACACTTAGTCCAAGCATGTCGTCGTAAGACCAAGCAAACACGTCTTTGAATTCAAATAGAAGTTGAATTAGAGCGTCCCTAGTAACTTCATCAGTGTGGACGCTTATCATGGTTTCTCGAACCTATTCTGCATTACCCAAGTTGACGGGTTCTGTTTCGTTTAAGTTCGGCTTAGGCTTATTCTCGAATTGTTCTAATTCTCGATTTATTTCCCTAAAAGCCTTTTCTTTGTCATATTCCAGTTCTTGACTCATTATTTCGAGGTTAGACAATGTATTAAGATCAGAGCATGAAGTCCGCAGCATGTCATGTTATTTAAAGCCGCATTATTAGGACTAAAAAGAAGAAAAATAGGCAAAATCAGAAGGAATAATAGACTATGAAATTTGATTTTTCATTTCATCGAATTTGAACATAGGAGGGGTTACATCAGAATTCAAAAAGGCAGTAAATTAAAAACACTTGAGTTACACCCTGAAATAACTCATAGCGCAGGAAAGATGGCAAAACTGAACTACCGAGTCTCCCGCCTGACGGGGAATGGAGTGGCCTTCCATTCTTTAACTTGGTGTTTTGGCCCATGTATTGCACCTCAGCGGTGCTTGATCCTTCTCCCAACTGTACCATGTTAGTTTCATACAACATCTGTTTCATGGCCTCGTAGATTCCCTCAATTTCTTTGGCCGTAAAGGCCTCTTCCTCTTCTTCAACATATTGCGGTTCGATAAAAGTCTCAGTAATATGTGGGACCGGCTGAGGTAGGTCCCATCCACTGATTTTACGGGCGTCGGCCCACTTCCCATCTTCATCTGAGGCTTGGAAACCTATGCCGAAGAATTATTTAGCGGCAGGTAGAGAGATCGGTTTGGTGATACCTTGCAAAGACACCCCAAGCCCCTTTCCACGTTTGTATCCATGTCTAACCATGTCGGTAGCGACCATGATCGACGCATTTGATAGGCAGGGTTGTGGGCACGGAGCATCTTCTTCATGCTGGTCGGTCGGCACAATTTCAAATGCTTGATAGACAATGTTCTCACTCCCCTCTCTGGCTTCAAGACAAGGGATTGAGGGGTCTCTGTAGATTGATTGCTCGTCCTCCCTGTGGACCACTATCTCCTGGTTTTCATATTCGAATTTGACCATTTGATGGAGAGTAGAGGGTACGGCTCCAGAGGCATGAATCCACGATCTTCCTAGCAAGAAATTGTATGAGGTATACATGTCTAGGATTTGGAAGGTTACAGTGAAGTCCACAGGGCCAATGGTCATAGCTATGTCTATTTCGCCAATGGTGTCCCTTTTGATTCCATCGAAGGCAAGGACACAGACATTATTCGGCCTGATTCTTTCAATGCTGATTCCCATTCCTTGTAGTGTGGACAAAGGGCAAATGTCTACCCCGGAACCTCTATCAAGCATAACTCTCTTCACATAATATCCCTCACTTTTAACTGTTAAGTGTAAGGCTTTGTTGTGAGCGGCTCCCTCGGGCGGTAGATCATCCCGGCTAAAAGAAATTTTGTTGACTGCAAAGAAATGCTCGGCCATTCTTTCCAGCTGTTCGACTGAGGTCTCTGCCAGCACATACGCTTCATTCAGCGTTATCAAGAGTATTTTCTGATGCTCGCTCGAGCCCATCAACAAAGATGAGAGTGACACTTGATCAGGAGTTTTCCTGAGTTCCTCAATTGTGGCGTATTCAGTCATGTTCATCTTCTTAAAGAACTCTTCAGCTTCCTCGGCAATGATAGGTTTTTTTAAGAGGGATGCGTTTGTGCTTGTTTTTTGCTAGCTCCTTCAGATTGAGGTATCCTTTAGAGGAGTTTGCTTCGATTGCTTCCCCAGTGATCTCTTTCCCTTTGTATGTTACTACCGTCTTGTTGTAGTTCCAAGGGACGGCAGTAGTATTTTTCTTATGGGAGCTTGTGGCACGCGGCTAATAACCACGAGCTCATTCAGCCTGGGTGAAATTATTTCCCCCCCCCCCTCCCGCCACGTATGTGCACTTTGGTACATACATCGTCGGGTCGTTTGTCACGGCCCTGTTGAATTGTAGCCTTCTAGGCGAGCTCAACATATCTTGTTCCTTCTTGGGTGCCCTGGGGAGGTAAAGAACAACGTCTTTGGAAGGTCCCATCTTTGTTTTGGCTTCAGCTTTCCCTGTAGCTTGAGGAACGGGATTACTCTTTCTTATTTCTTTGGTTGGCTTAGGTGCCGCCTTAGGCTTTTTCTCCGTATTTGCGATGGCAATGATAGCCTTCAAAGATGGATCAAAATCTTGGTCCTCCCAGATCATGCCTATAACAGGCCCATTGTTATGGGCGGGCAGTGGATTGTTAGTCACATTGGCGGCTTCGTCGTCCCTTAACACTACCTTCCTTTTCTTTATAAGAGTCTCCACAACCCGCTTGAGAGTCCAACAATCTTCCGTGTCGTGACCCTCTACTCCGGAATGATAGGCACAGTTGGTACCCTACTTGTATGACGGCGATTGTGGATTTTGCCTGTTCGGATGCACAGGCTGCAGGAGCCCCATCTGGACCAATTTTGGGAAGAGACTTGAATATGGCTCACCGATGGGAGTGAAATTGAGTCTCCTTGGTGGCTCACGGGGGTAATCATTGTACGGGTAGTTATTTTGAGGAGGGCGTGGATTGTATGGAGCCGGGTGAGGATGGTTACTTCTTGGGGGCGGAGCTCTGTTCTGGTTGTATTGTTGTTGCGGCCGGAGATGCGGCTGAGCATTCATTACTTCATAGGGAAAGGGGGATGTAGTGTAAGTTGCGTTTTGGTGGGGGTAGTAGTGTTGGGAGGTTTTGGGGAATGGACCTGAGTGTTGCCGAGGACCCCTGACATCGGAAACCATCATGGCCCCTTCTTCCTTCTTTTTTCTGTTGGCTGCGCTCCCGGATCCATTTTGGATGGCCTGGGAAGTTGCTCTTATGGCTGACTGACTTAGGATACGACTTGTCTTTAAACCATTCTCAAGCATTTTCCCAATTTTGATTGCCTCTGCAAATGGTTTTCCCATGGCGGACATCATATTTTGAAAGAAATCCGCTTCTTGTGCTTGCAGAAAAACACTGACCATTTCAACCTCATCCATCAGAGGTTTGACCCTAGACGCCTGCTCGCGCACTTAATAGCGTACTCTCTGAAACTTTTTGAGGACTTCTTTTTTAGGTTGGATAGAGAGTTTCTATGGGGAGCGATATCCACGTTGTATTGGAATTTTCGAACAAAGTCCCGGGCTAGGTCATCCCACACGTGCCAGCGGGATATATCCTGGTCCATGTACCATTCTGATGCAATCCTTGTGAAGCTCTCTCCAAAATATGCTATGAGAAGTTCCTCTTTCCCACCTGCTCCTCGGAGTTGGTTGCAATACCTTTTCAGATGAGCTATGGGGTCCCCATGTCCATCATATTTTTCGAACTTGGGGGTTTTGAACCCGAGAGGCAAGTGGATGTGTGGGAACATGCACAAATCGGCGTAGGAGACACTTTTCTGCCCGCTCAGCCCCTGTATGTTCTTGAGGATCTGCTCGATACTCTTCATATTTCGAGCCATTTCCTCGTGCTCAGGGCTTTTCTTATCTCGTCCCAAAGTAACTTCATACTGATGTTATTGGGGGTATGAATAAGGAGTGACATGAGTGGCGCCTAGAAATGATGGCGTTTGGAATGCTAATGACAGCAGTTCAAAGTTGGGCCCGATGATAGTTGGTGGAGCCGTGGCGGAGCTTGGTGGTGAAGTGAAGATGTTGGATGATGCACCGGAGAACAAGACCTGGGGACGAACCTCGGAAGGTCTTCCGGCAAAGTGAGCCGACACAGTTGGGTATCCGAATGGTGTGGCCGGGTAACTTATAGGGATGTTAGAAGTCCCGGCTGTCTTGGGGATTATCTCGGGGAAACCCAGGATGGAACTGGGCGGTTCCCTACCATTGGACCATGCATCCCACATTTCTAGCATGCGGAAACGCAGGATCCTATTCTCTTCAGCTGTGGCAGACTCAGGCGTTGGGATGACTGGATTCGGGTCCTCCACCGAAGAGTTGACGATTGATAAGTGGCTTTCGAATGTAATTTCTATGCTTCCCTTTGATCTAGTGAAGTAAGGATGGGGAGCCAGGTTACCGCAAAACCAACCACCCTAGAAAAACAAATTTAAGAGTGAACCAACGAAACGTTAGGTCGAAACATTTTATCACATAGGGAAATCGCACGTTTGGGGTATGCAATGCACCTAGGCAATTAAACACTTTCTATATGTTTTGCAATGCTTGTGTGTCTCATCCCGGCTTTATTTTCTAGGATTTGAACTTTCCCTCATTTTTATCCTATTTTCATCCTTTTTGCCTTTCTCTACCACTCTTTTCTTTCTTTCATTGTATTATTTTTGCTTTTATTTATTTATTTATTTCTCACTCACTTTCATTTCTTAAGATTATGATCGAATCCTATGTGTTGCCTATGTATCATGGCGCCGTGTGAATCAGATCATTACGTAGTTCAAAGGATAAATCTGAAGGAAAGAAATAAACACTTTTCGAAACTTTCATTCCTTGGATAAAATACTTTCAATTTCATGAGAAACTTCAGTATTTTGAAACTTTAAAAACTATAAAAGATAAGACACACTTTCTTGGGAATGCAAAAACTACAGTGGACTTGGACAGGACTACAGCAGGAAAATAAAATACAGACTCGAGAAATATCAAAAATACATCAGTGCTTCCATTGCTTCAGGCACTCGTGGGGCATCGTTCGGCCTTGCCGCGGGCCTGCGTGCTATATCTTGTTGGAGGCGGTATAGGTCATCCATTATCTTGTTGACGAAGATCATAACCGCTGAGAAGAAGGTGGTCCGAGTCATGTCTTCGCATTACTGGCATTTGGTGACAATGTAATCAACTATCTCCCGGATCCTTTGTCTGATGATACCTTTCTCCGGAAGCAGACGCCCGATCTGCTTAGATCTTGCCTCTAAAGCCTGGCAATCTTCGTGAGTCTGCTTTTGCCACTGTCGCAATTCTTCTTCCAACTGGGGTATCATGTCATAACACTGTTCACTCTCTGCCTTAAACCTTTGTGCTTGTTTGGCCATCTCGTTTTCAAAGGTGACCATTCTTTCTTTCAAACCTAGAACTTCTTGGTCGTGCTTTCTCTTATATTTTTGCACGAATTCTGCCCTTTCTTCGGCATTCTTTGCCAACTTTTCTCGAGCTTGGGTCAAATCTTCCTCGGCTTTGTCCAAATCGTCACCATAGCTACACAACGTTTGCCTGAGACTGGTGACAAGTCTTTCGTCGGCTCTACTTCTTTCGGGGTTTTCAATGGTTATCCTCATTTTCTGAATTTGAGCCTTGAGGGCTTCATTTTCTTTGTTCAGCCTGTTTCTTTCCCCTTCGACCGTGGTAGTTTTTAAAGTGTTTTCAAATTTGAGTTCTCGGATATGGGCCTCCAGTTTACTTATTGTGGCCCGGTAGTTGTTTTCCTTTTCTAGCCAACCCCAATGTTCTTGTGTTTGCTCAGTAAAATGCTGTACGTGAGGTCATTTTCGCAGGTCGCTCTGGTTCTTGGTGCTCTCGGCCTCTTCTACCATACCATGAATTATAGTCTGGCTCTACTTCCCCTTCAGATAGGTTTCTCACCCGAGTCTGAGGCTCTAAGAATCTGCACTGGTTCCAAATCTGACGGACCCTGTTTTCCGGAAATGCGGCTCTCGGACACAACTCAATGGCTTGTTGGCTTAAGTCCTCATCATGTGGAATGCCTTGTTGTCTACCTAGTTTCCGTAAGACCCGATGTGGGGCATATGGCTGGATACTCTGCAGACCGATTAACAAAAGATAGCACACTTCAGCGGACATATCGATAACATCGCCGACAGGGAGCCATCCGAAAGTCCACTCAATTCGGTCGGCGGTCAATGAACTCAGATGTGAGTGCCAAGCTTCTATGCCCTCAGGAAATTTGTGGCCTTCTACCCGAGTACTGTGTTCTTCAATACAATTCAGACCGGTTAAACCATAGTTCATGTAACCTGGGCGGTGACAGAGGTGCTCGATCATCCAAATCTATAGGAGTAGGTTGCACCCTTCAAAGAACTTTCCCCCTGACTGGCAAATTGTTAGGGCACGGTAAATTTCGGCTAAGATCATTGGTATAAGAGTGCCATTGTTCTTTTTTGTCATGAAATCCACCATCCCTACCATCTGATGTCTATCAGTCTGTCACCTTGGGGGGAAGATTAAAGTGCCCAGGAATGCTACCACAAAAGCTAACCCTCTGCGGGCTTCCCATTTAGCCTGGTTCTTGTGGTGAGTCAGACCAGTATTTTCAGCTTCATAGCCCCGAGGATCTCCATACCGTTTGTACAGAAAATAGAAAGTGCAGAAACCTTCAGCCAGGTGTGAGTCCTGAGTGTCACGACTAATGTTCAAAAGATCCAAGAACTTGTGTTGAGTTACTTCCCTGGGTGCCACCGGATACCGACTTCTAAGATTGTCACTGAGACCAGCATACCCCGCTATTTCCTCTAGCGTGGGTGTCAACTCAAAGTCTGAAAAGTGGAACACGTTGTGGGCAGGGTCCCAAAATTACACTAAAGCTTCGACGATATCCAACCTCGGCTTGATTTTTAGAAGGCCAGTGAGTCTGCCCAAAGCTTTTACGGCATACTTTCTACTAACTTCCCCCAGGTCGCTCCACCACATATGGAGTCCCATGGGAATTTCCTCGACAACCCTAAAGGGTGTGTTTTCAACTGTATTCATCCTGCACATTTGTTTGAATGTTTTGATTAAGAAAACAAAGTCGTACAAGGTTTTGACTGAAAAAAGTGTCATTTTTGCAAAAGTTTTGTAATTTTTTACAAAAAAAGAAATGGACCGTCTTTGCGAATACGGCCCCTCAACACTTTGGGTGGGAAGCATTTTAGGGTTGTGCTTGCTGATTGGGTCGAATTTTTTTTTGAAAAGACTATAAGTGACTATTTTTGCAAAAACAGCCTTCCGGCGTCCCGTTGGGACAATTGGCTATTTTAGGCAAGAACATCATCACCTAATTTTGCAACCGTGTTTTCTATCTTTGTTTTGAAAATAAGGTTGGACCTGATGAGGGTTGCCTACGTATCCTACATCCGGTGAGAATCAAACAATGCGTATCAAACAATTTTAAAAAAAATATGCACCGACTTACTTTATTCCGAAATACTATTTTCAGAAACTTTGGCAGAGTTTCGGGATGATCTCGAATATCGGTTTTTTTCAAAAATTGGCTAAATCTCCTATTCTATTCCTCTCTTGGTTTTTCTGTTATCTTTTTTTCTTTTCTTCCCTTTTTGTTGTTTATTTCACTTTTTATATAGCCCGTCAATAAACAATCCATAACAAAATGTTGTACATATAGCAAGTATGATGCATCAGGATAGTCTTTCATTTTGGGTTCACCTGTCCTAGATGGACCCAACCCCTGTGTTGAGTCCCCTAAGTCAAATGCACGTGATGCAAATAAACGTTCCTACTAGGTATGCGGCATGAGGCTATGTCATACTAGGTTTATACCCTAGGTTTATGTTCTAAACAAGGCTTACCCGAGCGGACAGCTCGAGCCGAGGTCGCGGCAGCGTACCGGGAATACAGAAACTTCACCGACTTTGCAACTTGTCCGTACCTCTTTCTAAATTTTGAATTACTCTAATAGAAAAGAAGTCACACGAAGTGCACATTTCCCAGATGATTTAGAAGACTCAGAGAGAATAAGGGTTTCGGCACAGTTTTATACGCAGTTCAAATAATATCAAAGCGGTAAATGCGGAAATTAGCACATCAGGTTTAAGCACGTAAAATCAGATAATGAAATCCAAAATATAACAGTTTATTCTAAGCTCGAATTCTTGAACCCTGAACCAGAGGTTCTAGGTTCTTCCCCAGCAGAGTCGCCAGAGCTGTCGCACCTCCTTTTTCACCCCCCGGATTAATGAAGGGATAAATAAGGGAGTTTTCCCACTTTAAGTGACATTATTCGATTTTTGGGATTTATTTATTATTTCAGAGTCGCCACCCATATTTTTGACGATGCTCCGGGACACCGTTTTGTTTTGAAAATCCCAAACAGAGGAATTTTGACTCTGTTTTGATTTGTCTACGACCAGAAATCCGAGTAAGGAATTTTGTTAACCCGGGAGAAGGTGTTAGGCATTCCCGAGTACCGTGGTTCTAGCACGGTCTCTTAACTATTATTATTTGTCCTGAATTATCTGATTATTTACGTGTTTTTAGCCTATTGTACGTTTAGCCCTTTTACTTTTGACCGCTTTTGATAAGTATGAATTTATCTTGAAAAAATAAGTCACGAGAACGTGCACTCGTTATGCATTTTGTACATATTACAATTATGGCACATGAAATGCACCCGTAATTACAACACGTGATTTTATTATAATTTGAAGTTTGAAGACGGGGACATGAGTTGTCGCACCCGAGTGTAGATTACATGGTCAAGACTAGGGTCATGACGGTTTTAGAATGCCGGTTTAAGGCAATATTCAATTATTCTTCACGTTTTCTATTTTGTAAAGAGCGTTTTGGTTTTAAGGTCAATTAGGACGTTTATGGATTTATCTTTAAACAAGTCACGATGGCGTGCACTTGTTGTTTTTGAGAATCGGCAAATACGTCACATGAAATGCACCCGTGGTTGCTATATACATTTTTATTAACGTTTGGAGTTGAGGGTCGGGGCATGAGTTGCCACTCCCGAGTGTGGTTTACGATAATATGAGATAATATTCAATTACATTTTGAATTTCAAACTAAAAGAGGTATTCATTCTATCTAAGATCAAGTTCCCTAGCCTAAAGGACAAGATTCTTGGGCTATGGCCATATTTTAGCCCGATTTATCATTTAAATCTTTGGCCAATCCCAATTTAGGCTATTTTTTGCAAGAAAATGGACTATACAACTATAAAGGGAATCATGCCATCACATATAGGGAACCGAAATACTGATTTGCAAGTTACTTATTTAGGGAGTCAAATAAACACATTTAGCTATGGTGTTGTCTTAACATGTTCTTAGAAATTTCAGTTGGCCTAAATTTTAATGTCATATCTGCTGAACCTTGTCTAACAGTGTTTACATACGTTACAGTATTTGCAAACTCAAAAAAAAAAATTCAAAACGCATGAGACAAATTTGAAGAGACGGATTTCCGTTTGTATTTCTTGAGAGTCAACGGATATAGAGCACTTATTTTAAATCTCAGCAGATGTTTACAAGTTCATACAAATGCCTCTGAACTATAAATTTTATACCTATTTGTCCGGCAATTCAGTTTGGAGACGAAGAGGAAAGATTTTTCTTTTGTTGTTTGTAAATCAAACAAATATCCTCAAACCTATAATCTTCAAGATAATTTCATTTTACATATATACATATATATATTGAGATCGTGTGAAAGAGGAGGGATTTTTGACCATAATCCAACCATTACAATAATTATCCAAATACATAAAAAACTGACTTAGTTTTATGAAATGGGAAGGGAATAAATTAAGTATAGTTTTAATCTAGTTCCTTTTTTACAATTAATACAAAAGAAAACTAATTTATTACATTCTCTTTTTCTACTGTACATTTCCATAATAAAATAACAACAAATAAGTAATGTAAATCCGCTGCTACTCCTGTGCGAGCTAGCAAACCCCTTCACGTCTTCAGCTTGTGTTTCCACAGCATTTTAGACACTTTAGGCATCCTCTAAGGAGTGAATATGACTATTTATAGGTTCAGATCCCCTTCCTTGATGTCTTCTTACCAGTTTTTGACTCTTTACATAACAACCTAACCATTAAGTATTTGTGCATTTTATTAAGGGGTGAATCTGACTATTAGAAAGTCAGATCCATCCACCCTAATGTAGATTCAACTAGCCATATAATTTGTACCCCCTAACATGGTAATTTAATAATTAAAGTAAATATTTGTGCACTATTATGGGGTGAATCTGACCATTAAAAGGTCAGATTCATCTACCCTAGTGCAGATTCTCTTGGTAGAGACTGAAAACAAGCACAAAGCAAATATTCAACTCATTCTTATTGATACTAACAACACAAAATTCGTATATTCATAGTCTAAAATCAATAGGAGTCAAGTAGTACTAGACAGATACCACAAAAACGGTTTAGAATTCAGGTTTTTGCACAAACAGAAAGAAAATGAACTTTAGCTATAAATACAGATTTGCACAGCAATAAGAAATAGAAGTTCAGATCTGTAAATTTTATTTAGAGTAAGCTGTTACATACCTTTTTGAAGAGAAAACAATAGAAGTCCTGACAAAATAAAGGTCAGGCAAGTATGGAAAACAGCAAGTAATGAGAGAAGACCCAGCAGCAACAGACAACAAACCAAAACCAGGCAAACCCAATAGGAAATTAACCCAGGAAATTCGAGTGTAGACACTTAAAATTCTAAGAATCAGGATACCCAAGAAGAACAAGAATCTGACAATGAAAGCAGTGTACTGATAGGTTTTCTTCCAAGGAAATAACTAGATTTATTTTCTCTTTTTGTTTCTCTAATGATTTTTGAAAGCTTTCCTTTATGAGCAGCAGGTGCTGCTATGATTTTATGTGTGTGTAGAGCTTTTTAAGGTCCAAGTGTGTAAAAAAAAGGGTCCAGGATATGTAAAAAGTGAGTCTATTTATAGGTATTTTGTGAATGAGTATCCTTTTTTAATATTCCCAATTCAAAAAGATGCAATAGTACATAATAGTACATAGGGCAGCTGTCAATCTTATCTTTTTAGACAGCTACCCCTATTCCAGAATATTCTTACCTATTAAAGACCTTTCCACCCTTAAAAAATCTGCTTTTATGATATTTTCCTAACTCTAGAAGTTTCTTGGGTTGTTACACCCAAGATTCTTCAGTTGTAATTCCTAAACTACCCCTTAATATCCTTAGAATTACCCCTTAAGGTTAATCAAGCTTATTTATTAACTTGGGTTAATTACTAGGTTAAAGAACTCGAAATTGATTCATCATTAACTAGAGATTAAGCTTAGGTGAATTATTTTAGATTTAGACCTAATTGTGATTAACTCAATTTGAGTCATTAGTCTTAATAAACCTAATTGAGTTATCAACTAATTAACCATTAGTGAAGTTGCAATTAGCTAACTCTTAGCTTAGTATGTAATTAGCTTAATTATTTCCTAAGTTAGGAATTAAACCAATTCAGGTGATTCAAAAAATGTGTTGTTAGACTTAGTTATTACAAAGTTATCACTTGAATTAGATTAACCTTGATTTGGGCTTGGGTTATTAACTAACTTTATGTGACTAATTAATTGTTCTAGGACTTATATAAAATAAATAATTTATCTTAATTAGAAATCAGGACTTAGTTGATTGTATTAGTAACTAAACTTTTAATGAGGTTAGGAGCCTAATCTTCTTTAAGAGGTGAGGTTAGATAATAATTAATTTAGATTAGTTAGTTTGGGTCCTTAAACTTAGTCAATGACTTATCTTAGTTGTCAATTTAAGCTTAAGCAGCCAAGTGTAATTATTCCTAATTAACTCACTTAATGACTACTTGCTCAGGCTGAAATCAGTGGTTGGTCAGAGCATTTTACACATAAATCTCAGCCCTATTGGTTGAGGTTGAGTAATGAAGTTAAGGTCATTCTAATTCACTGTTTCTCAAATGCTTAGACATGCAGATTTTATATTGATCTATAATCAGTTGCCTCATAATTCTTCTTGATCAAAACAGAAAAGAACCAGAGAATTAAAAGGTAATCCTAACATTAATAGGGTTGGGAATCTTAAATCAAAGATTACCTTTTTACCTGAGCAAGGATAATTATGAAACTTTAGTTAATTAGCAATTAACTTAGCTACTTACATAATTAGACATGCAACAGTCAGTCGACAAACCTTATGGTAATTAAGCGAGGCAGTCAAACAGAAAACTCAAGGCTAGGAATCAAAATCGAAATTCAATTTTACAAACAACATGTGACTAGGCAAGGATGTTTTATGGAATCCTAATAGTAATTATTAAGAGCCTGGGCGATTTAACATTTAACCATTAGTTTTTTTAACACAGAAATAATCAAGGGGAATGAGGGAGGGGAAAGACAGTTTGGATAGGACAATGAGCAAACCTAAATCAATAAACACATTTAACAATATGCTATGTTCAGAATTAAAACAACTTCAAGATATTATACAAAAAAAAAGAAGACAGACTTGATTAACAACTTCGNGACAATGAGGAAACCTAAATCAATAAACACATTTAACAATATGCTATGTTCAGAATTAAAACAACTTCAAGATATTATACAAAAAAAAAAAGACAGACTTGATTAACAACTTCAGATTTAAATCGGCTAAAGAAGTTTTAATCTAGGTCATTGATTTTTAAGCAAATAAAGAAAGAGGAGAAGTACTTAACTAACTTGGAACAAGTTGGCCGAAAAAGTTAGAAGTTGTCGGACCTTGGCCGGACTCCGACAGGGTTTGGAAATGACCCAAACTCGCATGAATCGATAGCTCTCACCAAGACCTATCGACTCATGTAAGAGTGAGTCATTGGGGCTTCTGGAATCGGCTGGAATCAAATTTTAGGGTTTCAGATTTTTTAGATCTAAAATTGCAGGTTGTTGGGTGGTTTTATGAAGAAATTAATAACATGACGGGGTTGAGGAGAGGAAGGAGATCCTCTGGTAGAAGTTTGGGGTCGATTGGTGGTGCTCCGCCGCCGGTGGCGATTTCCGGCCGGCGGAGCACGACGGAGGAGGGGTGGAACTACGGTGGTCCGGTGGTGGGGCGGCTGGTCTCTAAAGGGAGGTGAGAGACGGAGGGGAGAAGGGGGGTATTAAACTTAGGGGTGAATTGAGGGGTGGGGGGTCTTTGGAACACTTATATAGTGGAGGGGATGGGGAGTTCCCAACTGTTTGATTGATCTTGATCAACGGCTAGGATGGCTCTTGGGCAAAACAGGGTCGTTTGGATAATGGGGCAGGCCGGGTGAAAGGAGATTTTGGCTGGGTCATTATGGGTAGTGAGAAAGGAATTTTGAGCCTGGGTGCATTGGCCCGGGTTCGATTCTCATAGTCTTTTAGTCTTTGGACACCTAGGTTAAGCTAATTAAATTAATTTAAACAATCCTAATTAGACATAATAAGTTTTAACCTAATTTCATCCAATTATGACTTAATTAATGAATTAATTAAAGTGAAACTATTAATTAACACTCCCAGTTATTTAGAAAGCAATTTTATTATTATTTTTCCAAATAAAAATGATTGAATCAGACAACTAGGTATTAAATTGAACCAAAACCTAATTATGCAATTTAAAAATATATTTTGTTATTATTTATCATTTTATAATAATTTTGTTTTTAAAAGGATGGATTATGACCATGCGATGCAAATAATTCATAAATAGACACTTAAATTCAACAAAATCTATAAAACTAATTTATTTATTGAATTTTGTAGGAGTATTTAGTGAGTGAAAAATCACGTGTTCACAATTTCTATGTGTAATTCATGTCCAACGTATAGGTGAGGTGACGAGTACCTATATGTTGTGGTCAAGCATGCTCGTGGGTCAATTGTGATGAATCATACAGTGTTCTTAATATTCTCTGTACTGTGAGTAATTGGTGATATAGAAGTGATACGTTGATGTTGTTTCATGACGTGAGAAGTTAATGATTTATTGTCCAGTTGAGGCTCTTACTGTTGAAATTACACATCTGAGCGAGTTTGGTTATAGCTGAGTCCCTTGCCGGGATGATAGACTTTTATTGAGTATTTCTATACACTTGAGATTTCTTATTGTTAGTTTTCACATTATATTGTTGTTGTTATATTATTTATTGCACGAGGGGACATGTCGTGCCGATTTTTATTATTTATTGCACGAGGGGACATGTTGTGCCGACTGTTATTATTTATTGCACGAGGGGACATGTTGTGCCGAGTATTTATTATTTATCGCACGAGGGGACATGCCGTTCCGATTGTTTATTATTTATTTCACGAGGGGACATTCCGTGTCAATTGTTTATTATTTATTGCACGAGGGGACAAGTTGTGCCGATTGTTTATTATTTATTGCACGAGGGGACATTCCGTGCCGAGTGATTGTGAGATTATGCACGAGGGGACATGCCGTGCCTTTTGTTGTTAATTATCTGTTCTAAGACGTTAAATTCCGACTTTTACTTTTACATTTCAGTTGTTACCCTGTTCTACTATGCTAGTATTTGTTGTCCCTTTTATCCCCAGCATGTTCTCTGTATATGTATTTACTTGTTTATTTCCATCGATATTTTTGTTATTATATAGAATTGCACAGGTATGTATATTGTTGTCGGTCCTAGCCTCGTCACTACTTCACCGAGGTTAGGCTCGACACTTACTCAGTACATGGGGTCGGTTGTACTGATGCTTTACCTGCACTTCTTTATGTTGTGCAGACTACACAGCCGGACCCGGTGGACACTGACGGAGGGAGCATTCCATCAGTCCATGCAGGAGACATCGAGGTAGACCCGCAGACGTTTGTGGCCCTTGGCGTCACCTTCTACCCTTCTCTTTCAGTTCTATCTTATTCTATAGTTTCAAAGACAGTCATATGTACTTATTTTCAGACCATTGTATTTAGTAATCTCATAGATAGTTCGTGAGTATGTGACACCAGTTCTGGATTATATTATGGGTTTTTATTTCGAAGCTTGCTATGTTATTTTGAACTTAGTTAACTTTCATATCGTTGACCACTGTTGTGTTAGTTATCTTGTTCATTTTAGTTGTAAATGAGTTTATTTAGTTCAAACGTTGTCTTGTCTAGCGGGTTCAACGTTAGGCGCCACCACGACCTGGAGGTGGGATTTAGGGTCATGACAGGCACTTTATTTTATTTCCATAACATCCATACGATACCTT